>VZZY01001711.1:0-20722 GCA_013400335.1 Eurystomus gularis
TCCTCCTGTTCGTTGCCCATGCTACATGTATTAGCACAGATGCACTTGAGCCAGGCTAGTGACTTCGTGCCCAACAGTGGCCTGCCACTCTATTGCTCAACTTTGACAGGTCCAGTTTTATCCCCTTCCCCCTTCAGACCTAGAAGAAGCAAATGAATCTGGAAGAAATAAGAAAATTGGGGCACCAGAGACAAGGAAAATCTTTAGGACCTGAAATCTATTAAAAGGATAAAAAAAAACCCCCAAAACTCACAAACATTGAAGCATCCTGTTGTAGTGTCAACTCTATTAATGATATCATTTGTATCACTGACAAAAGTTTGTTTCAATCATGGTTATTTGAAATTTATTAGAAGAACTTTATTTTGTTGTAAACTATCTAGAGACAAAGCAGATTGGCCTTAACTCTTTTCTGTAGACATTTTTGAATGCAGGAACTGGGCTGGAGACACCACTGCACTATTCTACATTGCTACTCAATGTCCTTAAGTTTAGCTACCTCTCCACCTTACATTTAATGTATAGATTGACATAAAGACCTCAGAGTTCTTTGATGTTCTTATAAGACTGAAGTGAGACATCTAGACATGTAAGAAGTTGAGTGCCTGAGCATAAAAGCAGATCCTAGAGAAAGGAGACAGATTCCACCCTTCTCATAGTTTTTTTTTTCTCACACATCTCTGGTTTGAGGCCACATAGCTGCACCAAAAGCTAACTACTGCCCAGATAGGCAAAACTGTCCTGGATGGGGATATATATGGGAGGATATATATGGGGGATATACATGGGGATATATCACTACATGACCACTGGTTTGGTACAGAAAGTTAGGTAGAAGTCACAGAACTGTCTCATCTTCCTTAGTATCATAATTCAATATCTCATATTTGTATTTGTTCCTTCTAATTGACCACTAATCAAGATTAAGTAGCTTAAAGTGGTAAAGATACACATGGGTGTATATCACTGCAAGAGCTTGTAGTGATAGGACAAGAGGTAATGCCTTCAAACTGGAAGAGGGTAGATTTAGATTAGAAATTAAGAAGTTCTTTACTGTGAGGGTGGTGAGACATTGGAACAGTTTGCCCAGGCAAGTTGTGGGTGCTCCATCCCTGGATGTGTTCAAAACCAGTTTGGGTGGGGCCTTAAGCAACCTGGTCTAGTAGGAGATGTCTCTGCCAGTGGTAGGGGAGTTGGAACTAGATGATCTTTAATGTCACTTACAATGCAAACCATTCAGTGATTCTATAGATACGACATTGCAGGCAGAGATGTGACAGCTTGTGATCATGCATTTGATAAATCATATTTTCTGGGAGAGCACAATAAACTCTCTGAAGACTTCACTAATAAACTCAACAGTAAGCTCACCCAAGGTAAGGAGGTGTCCCAGGTGAGGAGTTTCCCCAGTCTGGTGTGGCTCTGCAAGGGACTAGACATTTGCAGCAGCAGAATAAAACTTATTGTCACAGGATATAACAGAGCAACAGGACAACTTGCAGAGGCCCAGCTGTCTGCGGTTTGGGCAACAGTGACAGCTCATGTGTATAAGTTCAGCATTCAGAGCTCTTACACCATATAATTCAGTATTCTGGATCATATGAGACTTCAAGATTTTTAACCACCTTAGTTCTGATTCTGTTGAACACAACATTAAATCTTTTTCAGGTAAACTCTCCACCATTAAGAGCAGTGTTGGAAGCAGAGGCTATTCCCAGATACTCTTGCTGACATTCAGAGATTAAAGTGGAATTTCTCAAGCACTATTAACACTAGACATGCTTATTCAAATACCTAGATTTATAAGGTTTAGCCACTTAAAATGTAATACATCTTTTATATCCCTTCAGCTTGTAATGTCTCTTTACCACTTTAAGCCACTTAATCTTGATTATTGGGCAACTAGAGGAAAAAAATACAAAGATGAGATACTGAATTGTGATTCCAATGAAGACAAGACAGATTTGTGACTTCTGTGTAATTCTGTGTGCCAGAGCAGTGATCATGTCTTATACAGAGGGGAAGAAGGGCTCCATCAGGGTCTCCCCAGGAGAGCATGAGACAGGTATCCCTTTTTAGAAAACTTCAGTCTCAGGGCATGAGATTTGAGACTTGCTAATAGAAAAGAAGTCTCAAGAGCTTTTGGATGATGGGATTAGTGCACAGTCATCAGCTACTGCTAGTGATGGTCTACAGTCTTGAAGAGCTCATAGACCACATGGTTGTTCACTAATTGATCAACAGTGAGACCACAAGCAAACCATGGGTGCAGGATTCAAAGCTGTTAAGTAAGCAGGCAAACAGTGTCTCTGAAACAAAGAATCTCAATTGACTTTCTGATAGAATTCATTAAAGCTTCTATTTTGCTTATGTGTGGCATGTTTGCCTCACACAGTTTTAAAGAAGTGAATAATGCAGTTCTTTTTACTTCCTATGTATTTTCATTCTTTTTTTCCCCTCCTTTCTTATCCTGTGTTTCCAAAATGCAAATGCTTGTTTACTTTTCCTAAATGTTTTCTATGTTAGCAGTGGCCTGACATCTTCTCATGTCTGGATGCCAAGCAGTTCTTGGGAAGAAAAAAAAGGTCCAAACCTTGTTGTTCTTCCTGAGTTTCTAGAGAATACTCAGTGATTGCAGCCCCAAAGGGCCAGCTTTCAGCATTACTATATGCTTTTGCAGAAGAAATAGTCAATTTTAATAATATATATGATGTATGTGACACTTCTTATCTTCAAAGTACCTAATACTGGGATCATTTCTGCATGCTCCCTGCAGTCCAGGTAAAAAAGCCTGTTGTTTTATGCGAGACTCTTGGGGCTAGCTGAGATAGAAATTACAAGACAGGTCACATTAGGTACCATTTTCAGTTAACAAAAAGAAAGCTTTATCTCATTGTATGATGAGTATGATACTCCTTGGTGAGTGGCTGTGCTAGCAGCTATCTCCATAAAGAACAATATCTCTTCTTTTTCTCTGCCAGATTTGCATCACCTTTAATAGTATCAAATTTGAAGTATATGTTTTTATCTGAAATATCAAAATACTTTCACTGCTTGATGCAGTATCTTTGTGGGAAACTGAATAAAACACTGTATCATAATGTTCAGTGCTTGCTATAATATTCTTTCTATTTGATACTGTTGGATTATATGATGCTATCTCAATTTCAGGCATTTTACTTGAATGCCTATATACTTTTTATACATTAGACATTAATATCAATTAACGTACAGTTAAAACATGCCTTTAGAGGCATCCTGTTAAGTATGATGTCATCTTAAGGAGAATCAGGGGATTTGGGGCTTAGCGCTTTTCATGCTTCATTTGTATCCCTTCACTGATGGGTATGCAAGAAAGATATCTAAAAAGATACTGTGCCTTCCACAGTGATAATGTAGAAGATTTACACACAAATAAAACAAGACGAGCTTGTAATGAATGCAGTAACTCACTACCACATTATTTTAATGGCATTATATGTATTCAACTTTACTATCACAATAGCATGTTTGACTCCTCTTTCTTTTCATAAAAGATTGCCTGAGTTAAGCAAAGCTGGTATTTCTGCAAACTGTTGTGAAGAGAACTTTTTCTCTCTGTACAAAAGTGTTGTTTACTCTCAGATTTTAAAATATTTACCTTATTGAAGTTTTTCTTAGATGATTTAATGTGCAATGTATCAAGCCTGAATGCAGCTATCTGCTGACACATCTAACAATTTGCATAGGTTAATAACATCAGGGAAAAAATTGAGATGCAGAGTTTTGCCCTTCAAATTTACTTTCATTTGTTGTTGCTAGAGCTTGTTCAGCAAATAGAAGACAACATTGGAAAACTGCAAAAGACCTTGAAAATAAAACATCAGACCTGCTACTAAAAATTGTACAGTTTGTCTTTAAGAAAAGTTAATGGATTAGATGAGTTGAGAGTAGAAAATATTCTATTTTATATTTCAGAATGATTCCCTGAGTCATCCAGTGACTCTCTGACAAATAAGCCACAGACATATTTGAAAGTTGATTAAAATAAGATTTCAAAATGGAATAATAAAGCAAAGTGTAAATGGTGATATGAGAAAGGCTAATCAGCCTGATTTCTGAGAAGGTAAGTTCACTCTCTAATGAATTAGAATTCTTCTAAAGCATAACAATGAAAATGTGATCCTGGTGACAATTTATTTAGCTATTCAAAAATCCATTAACAAGGTCTCTATAAAGGTAAGAAACAAATTAAATTATTATTGCTTGAGAGTATCATACAGTCACATATATGAACTGGGTAAGAGGAAATGAAGGAAAGAAAAATGAGTTTTCATCAGTACAGAAGTTTAAAGGCAGAGTGTTTCAGGTTTTCATATATGCTATGTTTTGTTTAGTAATGTATTAATGCATTAGAAAGAGGCCAATAAGAAAGCAAACCTATAGAAAGAAGAAGTTAATCAATTCCAAAAAAGAAATTAAAGTTCAGCTGAACTAAAAACTTGCTGAATAGAGAGTGAAGTTCAGTGCTGAAGCATTGAAAGAAATGAAATTTTGTGAAGGAAATTTGAACTACTTATACACCATAAGAGATTTTACATTTGGTATGTGAGTCCAGGAAAATAATCTGGATCTTGCTGTTCAGTGAGCTCTGTGCAGTTACAGCAAGAAAAGACAAGTGGATGCACTAATGCTGGGAAATGAGGTAGAAATAGTGTCCTGCATAGCCAATGCAACACACTCGTCTAGAGTACTCTATCCAGAAACAGATAATGCCATCTCAAAAGGGAAGCACAAAATTAAAGAAAGGTAGACAGCATTTCTATCACTGAGACCTCTGAAGAAAAATGAAAGATTGAGTTAAGAAACTTCAGAAAGGAGGTGGTGGCAGAGAAAGATCTATGAAATACTAAGTGTTGTAGAGAAGAGGAACAATTTTATCATCTCCTTGTTTTACATCCCAGAGTCAAGGGGCAAAGAAATAATAAAATTGAAAACTCACACTTCTGAAATAATAAAGGAAAATATTTTTCCATATAATGCTTAGACTTCACAGTCATACAATAACATTTTCTTGAGAACAAGAAACTAACATTCAGAAATTCTTCCTAAGGTAAGGTTGTATGTTCCTTTATATGGTTAACAGAGTTTAAAAGATTTTTGAAGACCTTCAGGGAGCAAAACTGTGCCCAGCTTAGATGGTTTGTATGGGTGTACTGGCTCTCTCTTTGAAGAACCTTCTTACACATTTGCACGATGACTGCAAGTCAACATAAATACAGGCTGCTGTTAAAATAGCTGAACCTCCCCACATCTTTACGCTAGATGCACATTCGTGCTACTACTCTTGTACTGGCAATAACATTAGTGTAGCCATATAAGGAAGACCAGGTCTTCTTTACTAACTTAATTCTCAGCTGAATGAGACCTGTGATCCACCTATGTGAATTGCAAGTTTGGGAGAAGAGACTAATTGGCATGAGGAATAAGGAAGTTGTGTGTCTTTTTACACTGTCTTCTTAATTTACAGACTTAAGGTGACTGTGGAGTCTAAACCTGCACCTTTAGATGCTTTTGACAAGCTGGAGCACCAGACATACCGACCATGTTTCCTGTGTGAAATTCCCCCAGCAATGACTGAAGAATAAAACAACACAGAAAATCATAGAAAATGTAATCAAAATGGTTTAATAACAACAATTTTTTTTAATTTTTTTTTTAACCAGAGACGTTAACATCTCTTTAGTTAAAATTAGGCCCCAGGTTATTTCTGATCTTTATTTTATGGTCTGTTTGGAATTTTAGATTTTTTTAAACTTCTGAATGTAGTTATTTTTATATTTTCACTGTCATTTTATGATGATTTTTGTTCCTTAATCAAACCCTGTTATGTCTTGAAGCTCTGCTGTGGCTCTTTGTCAAAATGTCTTTTTCTTAAATGCACTCATCATAGTAACAATCTTTCCTTGCTAGCCTGTGACCTAGTTAATTATCCTTTTATGAAGCTGTATTTCTTCTCATATTGACAGGTTTTTTTCATTTTCTTTAATGAAGATGCTGTCTTTATGAATATCAAAGACATCTTGGAAAGTCAGCACTGGCAGCACAGTCTGTCAACCTGTGCTGTATACAATGGTATTTTGTGAGATACAGAAACGGGAAGAAAAACACAGAACAAAATCTATTTTTTCTGCAATCAGCTGCTCTTCTTTGTGCCGAGAATCTCACCCTTACCAATAATGACCTTTACAATGGTGAGCCTGCATACTTGCATATCCTTTTAAAAAGATCTCCTCTTTAGCAGAATGAGAAACTAATACATTAAGCTCCTGTGGTGTTTTGCCTTTAAAGTTCTAAATTCCTTCGAAGTTGGTTAATCTCAGAAACCAGCCTCAGACATCTCCTTTTTGGGTGATTAGAGTTCCACTGATTGACATGCAGAATCCATCATCTAGGCTATGAACTAGCTGTGTGACATGATAATTCCTAAAGATCCACTCTCATGAATGCTAACAAGCTGCTTGGAAACTCAGCAAATCTCCCCTGTCTACTTTTTTCCTTCTTAATGACTTATTTATACTAAATTAGTTCCCAGCCGTGCTGTGTTAGCAAGATTTTACTTTATTTTTACTTCATATTTTGCTTTCATTTTGTTTGCTTGTTCACTGGCACTAAATGCATGCAGGTTTAACCATTATTTGTTCACAGCCTTGTCTAGAGGCCATAATTCCTGGTCACAATCAGGACCCAGTCATGCCACTTAGGAATTAACTGTCATGGGCAAAATGCAACACTGAAGCAGACTGCTAACAAGTTTAGAGCTGAAGTTTTAAAAATAAAATCTGTTTTCAGTCACCTAGTCTTCATGGGTATTAAAACACCACAGCTCGCATTGGCTGCAATTGAATCAATGATTCTTGCTTTCTGACAGAAAGCAGCCTTTGTGTAGTTAAAATAATGTGGGAAAATTGGTCTTACAGGCAGAAGTCCCAAAGATACTGAATTTCCACAAGTTTGTGTAAGTAGATGTCTGAATAAAGTAAAAAATACAACTGAGTGGTCAAAATACAAACTTAATTCTTGCTAAATATCAAAGATGCCATCCAGGAGTTTAAACAAAGACATGCAGCTAAGCTTCAATGGCTCTGTTGTTCATGAATATATCTGTTTTATTGCTATTGCTGTGGTTTCAACATTGCAATAGAAACCTGCCCTTGTGATAAGAAATAAAAAGTCTTTCCACTATATTTGTTTCCAGAAGCATGACTCTTCAAATAAATAAATGGTTCCATCATATGTGCCCACCTCATGTGATGATTAGGGGTATTACGCTGTGTTGTAATCAGATTTAATTGTGAATAGAGTTGCATGGTTCAGCCTTATTTTGGAGAACTGATAATCTATTTTGAGATTTTTCAGTAAACCATCCTCTTGGAGGTTACCAGCACAGGAACTACACTCTTCCCTGCCCCTCCTGTGTTATCTGAATTAAAGGCATTTATGCACTATTTTCTCATGCCTTTCATAAAGCAACTCTGTCCCATGTTGTATCTCGTTACTTTTTGGACCAGCAATGACCAGAACAATATCTAAGGAAATAGCTTCTGCACTAACCAACCTTCATGAAAATCTTGTTCAGGAAATTTTGGGTTGGAATATCCAAGGATGATACAGGGCCACATGTTTTTGAGGGAGAGGAAAATCTCAGAACAGGAGAATAGTGGAGGGAAAGAGTAATAGTTCAAACCAGCTTGAAGAGATGGGCATGTGTTTCTGTGGGAGATTCCAAGTCTGCAAGAACGACGTGGGCTGTAGGGCCTGGTCAGAGGGTCAAAGTTAAAGACACCATATGTCCTTCCATATAGCTTTCTGTCTGGTGTGAATATTGAAACACTGTACCTTTGCCACTCAGTGTGGTCTGAAATATGAGATGGAAAGTTCTGAAGCCTACTACCAGTACAACAGCTCAGCTGTCTAGGTATACATTAAGGATGGCAGGATACCTTCCAGAAAGAAAACTTGTTAACTCCACTGTTATGACCACTGTTTTCTATGCAGGTGAAATAGTCTCTGGTGTCAGGATTTTGCATGAGCTATTGCAAACTGAATAATAAGCAGAATTTGCAAATCCTGTAGGGATGCGAAGGGTCTTTCATGAACTGAATCCAAACATGTAATGGTCAAGACCAGGAGTTAATTTTTAACATTTTATTTTTAAAAGATATGTTCTGTTAACAGAATTAGACAGAGGGATACATGAAAGAAGGAGAAAAAAAGGGCTGAGGACATCTAAGAAATATAGCAGCATATGGGACG
Source organism: Eurystomus gularis (assembly GCA_013400335.1). NCBI lineage: Eukaryota > Metazoa > Chordata > Aves > Coraciiformes > Coraciidae > Eurystomus > Eurystomus gularis. The sequence continues at coordinate 8,296 of VZZY01001711.1, forward strand.
ACCACTCTCTCTTTCCCTGCAGCTATATTCAGTTCCTTGAAGGCTTAACTTCAAAATACAGAGATATATTTCCCTAACTCCATTCTATCCAGTTTGCTGTCGTCTAATTTCTGTTGCCTAAAATACTTCAACCAGAAATAAAGAACAACAAAATAGACTTTATTCTTTTTGGTATGATAATTTAAATCTTTATTTATTTAAGTCTCTACATAATTTTTTAATCTTTCATTTTGGATCTCTTTTGTCAAATATGATTAAATTGTTCTTTCATGAATCGCTCTTGATATGCTTTGTGAAATGTTGCTGTCTCAAACACCTATCAGCACCAAATGTCCTAGCCCAGGGGTCCTCAAACTTTTTAAACAGGGGGCCGGTTCACTGTCCCTCAGACACTGTCGGGGGCCAGACTATAGTTTGGAAAAAAATGAACGAATTCCTATGCACACTGCACATTTTTATTTCTAGTAGTGCACAAAAAAACAGGAAAAAGGATGCCGTATCCAGCCCACAGGCCGTAGTTTGAGGACCCCTGTCCTAGCCAGTGGCTGTAGGAAAGGGTAGTATAGGTGGAATTCATTACTTCAGTTTCTAAGAAGGAGTCTTACTATTAGCTCAAGCAAGACTGTACTTGTATTGCATGGATGAAGATAATATCTGTTCAAATTTAACAGAGCATTGCTAACTGGCTACTTCAGGTGCCGGGGTCATCTTTTTCTGTGGTGTCTGTGTAATCAATGAAGACACATTGACTTCTACTATGACTTGCTTGCTGCAAGAGTCTGCCTATCTATGCTGGGGATGCAGAGATTTAGAGAGATTATCCTCCCCTATTCTAAACTCCTATATTAGGGCATATAAGTAATTCACATTCTATTGATGAACTGCTGCTAATTCTAAAGATAGGAAATAGACACAAATAAGTAAAGGAAGTATATTAACATTGATTTTACTGGGGAATCTTGCTCTACATCCACAGATCATGGAGTTAATGAACCACAGAATACAGTAAGATGTCTATATTTGGTAAATGTAACATTCTTCCTACAAAAAGAAGCTTATGATAGGAAAAATTAGCCATTGTGACATTTGGTGGTGGGTTGTTCACTTTTTTTTTGTTTATTTTAAATATGATTGTTCTGTTAAAGAGCATGCATCCATCCACACAAGCAGGTAGACTCTGTGTTATGTAGATTTAGGTCTGGATACAGGGGAGAGAAGTGGATACATATGTTTTGTCTGGGAATTTAACCTTCTGCCAAATAGCTCAAAAACATGTTAGAATTTGGCCAGTACCAATATTACTGGTAAATTCTAATTCCAAAAACTGCTGTAGCCACAAAATCAGGAATAACTATTTGGCAGCCAATTCTGCTTTTGAATTGAACATGACCTGTTAAAAGACAGGCCAAGGACTTTGCGACAAACTGTGCAAAGTAATTTCTTGTCAAAATTTGCTATATAATTTCACCCATCAGGAAGTCCTCTTTGTGAGATGTAAAAATAATTCTACTGTCCATCTTAATCCTGTACAATGAAACATTGGAGCTAGACCAAAGTGGCAGTTGTTTAAAATTAAAGATTAAATAATTACACTGATTTATACACAAAAGGAATGCTGGGGATAATGTGTTCAATCTGCATCAGCCAATGACACACATCACAGCATACAGTATCCTGTCACATCCTAGCACTGTATATAAATGTCAACCCTGCTATTTATTTTCAATTTAAAATGCATTAATATTAGCACTACCATGCTGACAAATCTTATAATGAAGACAGTTGATTACTAATTTTTTTCCTGAAGGACAGGCAAAGACAATAATGAATTTCAATGCAATGATGAACATATCTCTTCTTACTTTATTGGGACATTCATTCCTTCAGTGTGTTCTTATTTATGGCAAAAGAGTCTACAAGTAAAGACATGAGGAAGGAGAGGTGGGAACTAATTGCATAAGAAAAATTGCTAGGAAATGTTAAAGAAAAGCCAAGAATAATGTTTTTATTTTTATATACTATGATACCTATGATTAACTGCTTTACATTATGATTAATTGCTTTACCTGTATTCATCAACTTTTTGCTAATTTTAAATTGTTTTACACTTATCAAAGACTCTACAGACATTATTATTTAATTTCTTGGTTTACTGGACCACAGAAAGAATAACTTTATTTATCTGTCTATCTATTTATTTATTTGTATTTCCTTTGGCTAAAAAAAAGCAGTGGTTTTGTGGAGTCATGTAGTTTTAAGTATATGCAAGGTAATATTTTTACATTACCTATTGGTAACATTCAAAAACCCAGGATAGAGACTTACGAAATCAAAAAGCTAGATTCATTATCATGTACTCTTATAAAAGTGTAATCATGATTCAACTTCACAAAAAAAAAGAATGAAACTCTGGATCTTATTTCAACAATAATTTTTGTGAGCAAAAAGTATAAGGCACTGACCGAATGAAAAGATGCTTTCGTTGAAGAAATGGTCACTAAAGGCTATGTGGTATGGTGAGGTTGAAGCATGTTCAGAAAATCATGGAATAGGATCACCGGATAATCAAGGTGGGAAACAGCCTCAGGAGATCTCTAGAGCACCTTTCTGCTCAAAGCAGGACCATATATGAGAGGAGAGCAGGTTGCTCAGAGCTTTATCTTGAAACCACCCCAAATATGGAGCCTGCACAACTCTTTTGTTTGAAGTTATGCCTGTTATATTCTCACTGTGAAAAGCCTTGATCTGTCTTCTCAATGACCTCCCTGTAGATACCATTAGATTGCCATTGGACTCTCTAAACTTTAGACAGACTATCGCTCAATGTTTATTCTTTCCTAAATATCTGTTAGCAGTCACACTCAGATAAAGTGTTTGAAGCTTGACAAACATTTAATCTGATCCATCAGTTTTCTGCTTAGGTTTTTCAGAATTTTTTAAAAAATCATTTTTCTTCCTTATATACTGATCAAAAAGATCTGAATTCATTTAAAGTAATTGCTGAAAAAGAGTTTGAGGTGACAGAAAGCAAATTTAAACAAATTCAGTAAACACTCCTGTAATGTACAAATAGACTGCTTTTTAACAAAAAAGGAGGTTTTTATCTAGTCAAAGGATTTGATTAATCTTACACCAGTATAATGTTTGTTACAAACAATCATGAGTCATATCATGCTGTTATTTTAAAGCATACTTTTGTCATAGAAATTAGTGACAACTGTTAAATGCTAATAATTTGCACTACAGTAGAGCTCAGTATAGATACTTCTAAATTCACGGTTCTCAAAGTCACTATCAGCACTGGGTAACTCTCAGCACTCACAGGGAGACATAAAAAATATTTGACAAATTTGTAGAAACAGTAGTAGAGAGTAAAAGGTCAACAAATGTAAATGAGGAAGCCTAATATTATTCTGTTAAAGTAATACATATACACAGAAAGAAGGGGTCTATTTCTACTTAATTCATAGTGACTGAATTGCTCCACATTCATTCACAAAAGCTCTTCCATAAATAAACGTACATCTGATACGGCAAGAATTTAAACCAGAATCTTTATCTGCTGTATTCTAATTAAAGGCAAAAGTGCTGAAGGCACACAAAGTAATTAATTAAAATGAGCACAAGGTGATTGAAAGAAAATTTAGAGAAATTCACTAAATACTTCTGGAGCTTAGATCAATAATGTATATTAAATTAATGTTTAATTGAAAATTATTCTTGTGGTAAAATATGGGTTTGCTTTAAATAAAGAATGAGATATGCAAGGACATAAACAAGGTATTATTGCTCGGCTTTGAGGGCTGCATTGTATTGTGGTCATTACCCGGTCATGGGATTGCAACACACGTCCAGGTGCTCATCGATATCTTCTCATTGAACAGGCCTGAACTAAAGGAGTTGATTCTCATGTTTGTAGAGGGGCTTTTACATTCCTGCAAGGAATATGCAGTATCATTATACAATATATTAAAATCATTTTTAGAGTGTGCAAAGGAGCATCTGTGCAAACGCATTCAGCAGACTTATAGTAACTAAACGTTTTGCTTTGCTCCTTGTGCTCTCTCTATTCTGAAGAAGATCATGCTCACTTTTTCTCCTGAAGTGGCCTAGACTTAGCCTTATCTCAGCTCTAAAGGATCAGCAAGAAAGCTGAGAGTTAGATCTTTTGTAGTACAGCTTCAAAGCATAGAACAAGAATTGGGGAAACAAACTGAAGTTAATCTGTGCCATCTATACCAAATCTGTTTTCACATTGTTTCTTAATTTGACCACAATGGATTACTTTCAACTTCCAGTACTGTTAGGATGCTTCAAAACATTTACTGGTTTGTAAAAATTACTATTTCTCTACAGAGTTCTTCTGTTTGCACTGCAGCCTTTTTTGTCTTTCAACTACATTTTCTGTGCAAGTGCGGTTTATATCTGGACATGACCTCTGGTCAGTCCAAGTCTTACATATTCTGTATTTATTATCTGTGCTTTCAAGGAAAACTGAACAGCTCAGGTAGTTTCAGATTTAAAGAAAAAAAACAAAACACTAAAAAAATATCAGGAAGTGAAGAGAAGAGCTGTTCAGGGATTTCCCTATTCACCTAGATTCAGCAGATATTTCTTTTCTAAATGGCCAAAATTTGATAGAATTTAAGACTGGCCACGTTAGTTCAGCCAGCAGGATTCTGGAGGTGTTCCTTGGTTCCTGGCTTCTGGCAAGGGGAAGAAAAAATTTGCAGCTTCCTGCCCATCTGAGGATGACAGCCTGGTCCCAGCCCAGCCATGGGGGCTGCAAACCCCAATTCTTTCTTCTTTCATTTGGTGGCATTGCTCCCCTTAATCCCACCAAGGATAACTTGCATACTCCCAGGCAGCTGAGATCACTAACCTCCTTCTGGCAGTTTTCCCTGAGTTGTATATAACCTGAACCCTGTTTGCTTTAGGTTCTAATTAAACTGAAGGGTGATGAAGTAAAAACTACAATGGGCCACCTGAGTGTCCTCTTGCAGGTGGCATGTGGCCCACACCCTGGCATCTGCAGACCTCTGGTTGTTCCTCTGCAAGTGTTAGTATTTCACAGGCAGAGTGAGCCACCCATTTCTGTCAGTAGTAGCTCTGTCCATTTTGAAGCATGTGTCTGTTTTCCTGCCAGCTTCACTGGGATTTTATGCTCTCTGATCTGCATGACTAGCAGTGCTGCTTTCATTATTGTTTCACAAGAAGCCTATTTGTAAACCATGTTTTCCACTGATTAAAGAGGAAACTTGTTGAAATTGTAGGATATTGCAATGTAACCCAGAACAATCCCTAAATCACTCCGCATTCATGTGTAAGGTGTCTCTACCGGTCACAATGAGAAAGTAAGTTTCTCACCAATGCTTAGCCTCACTCAGTTTCCTATGTCAATCATTGGACACAGATAGATTGCTTAAAGAAATCTTATAAAGTCTGAAGAGAAGCTACTTCCTATTTATGCCATAAAGTGCTTTTGCAGCTCTGAGGAGCTGAAATGTGACCTGTTTGTTTCACTGTGAATCACAGCACCATACATGAGAAATCAGCCAAGAGAAACTTAAAGGAAATATTGAGCTGCTCTCTGTCTTTTTAAACACTCTAATCTCTTAATAAGAGTTGGCAGGTGCTAACAGTTTTGCACTGATTTCTTTCTCCTTTTTCGGTTATCTCAGTTCTGTGGAGGTAGATTCATTTTCTGGGTTCATTAAGTATTCCTTCACCTGCCTTGAAATGGAACTGTGGGTGCTTTGATAAAGAGATTAAAAGGTTATCTAATTTCACTGTTGCTTCTACAAGTATCTTTGTTTTCTGTGATGAAATGCTCTTTTGTAGCTTTCTAGAGTGATGGTAACCTCTGTGGATCACAATAAATGTCCCTGCTCCTCCCACAGTGAAACCAAATCAAGGTGGGAAGAAAATTGCCTTACTTCTTCAGTAAAGACATTGAAAGCAGTGCTAAACAACAGGACTCTCTTCCGTGCCGATTTCAACAGGTCCCCAGTGAAAATTACAATGCCAAATTGACCCCTCACTAATAATTAACAGAGATTCTCCAGATGTAATTTCATCCCATTATTAATAAGAGCAGTTCATATATGAAAGCATGAAGGAATACAAAGTCACAGGAAGCTCTGGTGCCTTTACTGTATACTCACAGACCTGTGCCTGAGACAAGTACCAGGCAACTGAAGAGATGTAGCAAAATTCAGGTCTCTAACTGGAATGTTAACAGGTTTAAGGTGGATACAAAAAGTAAGTCATCTGATTAGAGCACCCCTAATGTAAAACACTTCAGAAAAATCTAGCTTTGGAGATAGGGATTTACTGAAAGGTACACAGAGGCTGCAGCATGTCATGCTTGACAAAGCAGGAGCTCCATGAAGCACAGTGAGAAAGGAACGGTGCTGTAGCATCTGCCTCCTGATGTGGCACTAAGCTCTGGAGCGCATGATCGGGGATACTATTTTGCCATGGCATGAATTGCTCTGGCTGGATGCCACTCAGGCATAAACCACAGCCTCTGGGAGAGAACAAGGACATTAGTTCTCTAAGCAATAACCCCTAGGAGAAAACATGTGCCATCAGAAATGCATTCTGTGCTGTGTTGTTATTCTTGTTGGTCTGAGACAGCCACAATGGGTAATGTTTCTGTAGATACTGCTCTGTTTTTTCCTAGTATACCTCCTTCAGGTATACTGAAAAATCACTTTGCCAAATAGCAGCAGACATTACGCACGTGTAAATATATTGACTTCAGAGGGATTCAAGTTAAGCGTGTACCTGGGGGTCTTTCTAAATCAAGGCTGAAGCATACACTGTGAATGGGGGTAGTGTCTCACAACTTTCCTTGTGCTTTGTACAAAATAGTTTTATTCCCTGTAGTTTTGCACATTCTTCTTTTTTCTTCATTCATTCATTGTCTAAAAAGACTGTTAAGCAAGAGGCGAGTCTGATGACAATATAAATGATGCCAATACAAAAGATAGCCTCTGCTCTGCTGAATAAAAGATCAAGACCAAATGACACTGACTGGCTCACATCCATGCTTCTCAGAGCTTATATAACCCTTGTGGTAGATTTAAGTATTTGCAGCAGTTGAAAGGAAGAGTTGAGGAGACAGCTAACCATTAAACTGTGGATAATTAGGATCCAGAGCTTTCTCTCTTGCTTTTTCTTTTCTTTTTATTTTTTTTTTCCCTCTGCCTTTCTTTTATAAGTGTCAGATATTCTGCTCATTTCTTATGACTTTAGGAAACATCTGTGACTCATGATTTTCAGATGTCACATTCTAGGCATAACTTGGTAGCATGCCTATAGTTAGTATGTGAGACATTTCAAATAAGTTGCTGAAATGTAATCACACTCTAGATTCAGCTCCAGAGTAAAACACAGTGGTCCTTGGTTTCTGCAGTACTCAGAGAGTTAAAATATGAGACACTCGGGGAAACAAGAAAACATCAAGGATATCTTCTTGCAACATTTCAGAAGCTCAGGACAATACAAACAACAGAGCACTTGAAAGCAGTGAAAGCAAGCACTCTAAATATACATATATGTATTCAGAAAAGTGCTTTAATAAACAGCCATTGAAAAAAAAATGTTACAGCAGGAAAAGGAAAAAAATTGTTACAAATTCAGGGACAGTCACTTCTTGAGGTCATGAATGTAATCAAAGCATATTACCATGTCAGCAAAGAATTTGCACAAGTACTTTTTACCACATCATTGTTCTGTAAATGTGAAGGAAAAGACATTCAAGATCATGAATTTAAAAAATGAACAAATACTCAAGTTCTACAAGGACAAGGACAATAACAAGGGGACACAGTTCTTGTAGTGAATATTATGCAATATTTTTTTTTAACAATAAAATAGTGATTTCTTGCTATCCTGTAACTTCTGCTATTTTTCTATTTTTACAAAATCAACTATTTTTCACATTAATTTTAATTAAATTGCATAGAATGACCAGAGTTTACAATAGACTTGTGGAGATTTAAGAAGGAGGTAAGGTAGGAGATCTTTCTTCCTCCCTGCTTGCATATTTGATGACAATATACCTCATACATGCTTGAGGCACAGTGGATGGGAATCTCCCACAATTGCCTATTCTCTTCAAGCCAAAAAGCAGCTCTAAAAATGTCATGGAATTTTTTGTTATTTCTTCCTTTTGAAATAATCTAATAAGCTTTGAGAAAGAAAAAAACAAAACAGGAGAAATGGGAATAGTTTTGGAACTTACACTATCTGTTCTGTAAGTAAGCACTTGAATGTATTTCTTTATTACAGTTTTGTGTAGGGGAAAATAAATATGGGAAAAGACAACCACTCTCTCACTATGACTGATAGGTTATCCCAATCAATTTTAATTGTTAAATATCATGAATTCTAGAGTATTGTGAAAGCTTGTTGTCTTTTCCAAATGTATACTTTAAGGAAATTCTGTTGAATATTCAGTGGAGAAGAACTATGTGGAAATTGCTTTCTAATTATTTCAACTGTTTCTGTGTACCTGGGACACCCACTGACTTTCATTAACATAAATCGTCAGTAAGTATGGATTTGCTTATCAGTTGATGTAGTGGAACTATATATCAGGCATAATAATTTATCTAGGCATTTTAACAAGAAAAGTCTTGTTGATGCTCTACAGCTTTGGGACATAAGGGAAAGTAGAAGTCAGACCAGGAAAGACATTACAGAATTGGAATACTAATGTTTCCAAAAGATGCTACATCCATGGTGTGATCTAGCACAAGATGACCCAGATCCACACTTTTGCTGAGTAATGAAGCATTCAAGTCACAGACCATTTAGCCTATGCTGGTGCTTCTAACAAACACCAATAAAATGACCTGTTCACATATTTGCTTACTGAAGTTTTTTCTGTTTGTTAGTTTGCAGTGTTTTAGCCCTGACGTAATCAGCAGGTTACTTCATGTAACCCCAAACAACTAGAAGATCTGGATACTGGTTTTAAATATTCAAAAAATATATTTTAATAAGAACTTAATCTGGTGTAATAACTTTCAACATGCCATAACACCCTGATATTATTTTTATAGCATTTCTTAAGTCATTATTGTCTGTTTAAATTTAAAGGTTGAGATATTTTTGCTCATCTTGGTGTGTAAGACCTACTTAACGGAAATTAATAGTGAAAAGGAATAGTAAAGTTCACAGTACAGGTTGTATTAAATTAATTTGCTATAATATCAATTTGTCAATAAGCAAATGCTCAGAATCAGGTGAGAATCAGTTTATTTCATTTCATATACAATGTGCAAGAGGAGAAAAAGAGAAAATAGCCATGAAAGAATATTGTGCTGATTGGGTTATGGAATCCAAGAGATATTAAAATACCCAGTAAAAAAGATCAAAGAAACCCAAGAATTTCAGATTTGTATCTACAAACTGACTTGTACAGAAGTACCACTGAAGGAAGAAAGATCTCTAGAATTTCCAACTCATACAATTATTTTGAAACATTATTCCAATGAAGTGTTGTCCTAAATAAGTCAAATATAAGGAAAGTCCTCCAATGAAAATGAAAGCAAAATAAGATTTGATATGCTTTGAAACTTGAAAAATACAGCAACAGAAGCTCTGATCAGGATATAACATCATATAACTGAAGAAAAACAAAGTAAATAATTTATTATTTAAAAACAAACAGGGGACATTGATATGATTCTATAAAAAACCTAAGAAGACCAAAATTAAATTTAACCAGGAAATCTCAGCAAATTTATATTGATCAAAATTCTAGGACTAGGCAGACAAATTATTTTCTTATTTAATAGTGAGAAAAGTAGCTTGGGTGAACATCAGCAAAAGTTTAATGACTGATGCTGCCAGACTATAGCCCAAACTATAATTCCTCTGTCACTGTAGACACCAACATATAAGCAGGTCATTCTAGGCTTCCTGTTACAGCCAATGAAAAGAAACACGTGTTTTTGAAATATGATTCATCTCCTGTTATGTAAGAAGTATAAAAGAGGTAAGATGTAGATGTCCTTGGCCTAGAATCTTTTCTGGGTGATTTCTTCTAATTCACAATTATTGTATCAGTCAATGTGCACTTTCCACTGGGCAAATAAAAATGTGAAGTTTAGATGTATAGCAGTGGACCTTCAGGCCGGTCAAACACACCCCTTTTTTTTTGTCCTTTGCGTTTGATGGATAAGATACAACATGGCCTACAGCAGTCAGAGATAAGTGCAATGAAAAGATGTTCCATTATGTTGAAGGTAAAGAATGGGTGATTCTGACATTATTAATATTATATATATTAATATGTATCTACATACATAGCTCTTTAGCTGTTTGGAGTGTCTGCTGGTAAAGAATTTTCCAGTATAGTAATCTCTCTTCTACTCTGTGTGGGGATTACTGTTTCAAACATCATTCCTTCAGTTAAAGACTGTATCCAAAAAAATGGACTCAGAAACATTTCTGGATTCAATATTCCCGACACCCTGGAATTATGTCCTGACTCTATATTGCATTAGGATGTGGACCTGTTCAAGGAGAAATCAGTTTCTCTTCTAACACATTCTGGCCTCCCCAAAAAAGAAACTTGTGCACATAAAGTGTGTTACAGTCTGCTCTTCCTGGTTCCTAACAGTGCAAATGTTGTATTTCTCAGGAAGTAAACCTGGAAAGCAATTTCTCACTGCTCTTCTGAATTTTTTTGGAACTCTTGCTTCTGTAATTGAGAAGATTGAAGAAAAGTTGAAGGTTTTTGCTCAAAAGCAAACTATTCTGCCATTGAAAACGTTTTTATCTACAAATCTTTTGTTAGCAGTACCCTTGGAACTATGGAGATATAGAAAGCACTTATTATTCTGGCTTATTAAACAGCAAGAATGAAATCCAAAACCTCCTTCAAAAGTCAAGAAGTTGTTGCTAATACTAGTATCATATTTATCTTCTTGGGGTGCACTGTCTAAAAGGAAGCTATGTTTCCTGGAAGAGAAATTTTCAGTATAACCATGTCTCATAGCTGCAACAAATTGGACAATTTGGAATACATCATGCCAGAATATTTCTGCTGCTTAAACTAACATTAATGTAAAGAGTAATAAAGTTATTACTGAGCATCCTCAGTGATGTTGTGCTTTTCAACTACAAGATTTTAAGGTCTTCTTCATTAGATTCTACATTTCTCAAACTCAAACTTGTAATTTCATTGTTTCCACAAGCAAAACTTAAGAGAGTCCTGGATTACACAAATTAATTAAAATGACATAATAAAGCATTTAAATGTACTCAGCCTTTGAGACTACTTGTATGTGTGAATTTTAAAACCTCTGCAGTTTTGCCTGTAGATGTCTTACATGGTTTTGCTTCATGATAATGTTCAGCCAGCATGTGTTACCATTCAACTGTGGGAAAACAGATGTTCTCTATTAACTCTAAATTCAGCAAAAATTATGCATTTTATGCTTTTGAATGAACTTATATGCTGCCTTGGGGGTAACCTTTATGTAATACACGGCATCTTCACAGTTTGGGCAAGCTAGAACAATTCTGCTTTGTTTTATACCTTTATCCTAAAGCTAGCATAAAACCCTCCAGAACATAAAAGGTTTTCCTTATTAGCATGATATACAGTATTATTGTTACAATTCTGTGTAAGCAGATAAGCTCAGTGTCACAGAGTACATTAATATAATAATTACCAAAATTATCATTTCTAAGAAATCGCTAAAATCTCCACAATATTTTTCATTCCTAGTTCATGATTGTATATGCCAAAGCCTCAATTATCACAGCAAACTTCAAAATTTAGGTTCCCAGTACAGACACCTAACTTTGGACCCTCTTACAATTGGCAGAGACAGGCATACTGCTCAGAATACTTCAGTTCAAATACTTCAGAGACTAAAATTCCTGCTGGAGATAGTTTAAGCACTTCAATTTGGTAGAATAAATTTTGAAACTACAATTCTTTATAAGATCATTTCTTCCATAAGCCTAGGTCCAAATTTAAATATGTTGCAAATACTGGGGACATGATATGACTTAACAAAGGAAACTGAAGCAGAAAATGAAATATCATATTTCACAAAACATAATGCTTTGCAAAAGAGATAATTTCAAAAGTTATTTTAAAAAATCTTATCTGTAGGAATTGGTTTCTGCTTCAGAATTCTTCAGTCCAGGCCCAGAGCTGGAATTTTCACTCTCACTTCTGAAAATATGGGAGCTTAAAAAAAAGTCATCTCATTGACACCTGCAGGAAGAAATTCTTTTTGAAGTACAATCTACCAACAGAGTGCAGTATGTTCTCACACATGTGGTCTCTCATATTTCTCTCAACCAAAACCAGCTGCAGAAAAATGCTGCTACTGAGAACAAGTAGCTTCTGCTGCTCCCAACAGAAACAACAGACTATCACAAATGAAAACTG
>VZZY01001713.1:7367-90252 GCA_013400335.1 Eurystomus gularis
GAGCCCCCCGCGCAGCCCCGCGGAGCCCCGGGACGGAGCGGCGGGGGAGGCGCCGGCTGCCCCGCGCGGAGACTCTGTAGGGTGAGAGGGGATGCTCGCCTGCCCCCCACGACGGGGACATCCCCCCGCCCCGTCCCCAGGAGTGGGCTGAGGGTTTAAGCACGTAAAGGAGAAGGTAGAGGCGGGCTCTGCCTCCGCGCCAGCGGGGCTTTGCCACGGCTGCCGGCGGTGCCCGACTCCGAAGCTGTCACACAGATCCTCACTGGCCTTCTCAAGCTTGGCGTGGGTTCACGGTTTCACCCGTCTAGTTACTAAGAAAGCACATGAATTCCTAAGACATGGAGTGACCTTTGGAGCACTGTTATTTCTGTACTTGCCTTCCTGTGATGTCTGCGGTGCTGCCTTTCTAATAATAACAACTTATCACACGCTTTGCGTCTGAGTTGATTTCTCTGAAATCACAAATATCTCGTAACTTCTTCATCGTTACATCATCTTTGTGTTTTTTACCATTTCCTTACCTTGGTCTCACTGACAGACATGTCTTGCAAGTACTGCAAGCAGATGAAATTGTATAGCAAAGAGCTCGACATATGGGGCATACATGGACCATGCTTCATGAAATTTGAGTCACTCAGACCCACTCCTAGCCACAAAAACTCACAGTTGTTTCTTTTGTTGTTGGCTTTTTTTTTTTTTTTTTAAATGATGATGTCAGGGCATAGAAAGGGCTGACAGCCCCTTAAGCTTCAGGGAGCTGGGAGGACTTCCCAGGCCAGCAGAGCAGGGCCCCACCAGCCAGGGCTGGTCCCACCACCCCCAGCTAGGGAGCAGGGCAGGCAGGGCAGTGGGAGAGCTGGTGGCTACCCAGAGTCCTGATGATGGATACATTTGTGATGATCAGGAAGGTCTGAAGTCAATCCACGGGTCAGGGCCTCAATCAACAAGGCCCATAAGCAAGCACAGACAGGCTTGTAGCTGAGCAAGGAACCAGCACTCCTACTCCACTACTGAGGCAGAGACTGGCAGCCCTGAGCTGAGGTGGAGTCCTTGGGTGGAGAGTGTGGGTGGGGTCACAGGTGAGGCCCATCAGGACCGTGATGGCCTATGAGTCCACTCGAGGTCCTGACAGGTGAAATCACAATAACTTACAGTGTAATTTTCCAAATGATAGGGAGAGTTGTTTCCCCTACCAGGAAACCCTTCTCGATGGGGGACAGCTTGGGACTGAGGATAAGCCCACAGGGTAGGCGAGTGTAAATCAGCATACTTCCCACAAGGCTTTTGGCTAGTGGGGCTGGGCAGATGGGTTACTGCCAGGTCAGTCTTCACTGAAGAAGACTTGGACCCATCCCCTCCTGGGCTGTGCTGGTGACAGCCACCTCTGTCCTGGTGTTTCTAGTTCCCATTCCAGGCCCCCCTACTGTGAGTGACTTGCTAGGGACAGCGTCCAGTTGTGATATTGCTTCCTACCCTTGTGTCGTCTCAGAAGCTTAAATGTAATGCTGCCTTCTCAGGAGAGCCCTGAATGGACTTGTCATGCCTTCACACCAGGAGGCCTTAGTAGAGCCACTGCAATGACACCTACCTTCACCTGTGGCTCCTCTGAAGGCACCTCTGCAGGGTCTCAGGGAGATAAAGATGGTGGGCTACTCCTTACCAAGCCTGGGGTTCAGCTAGAGCCCTACCTGGTCCTTCAAATGCTGCCAGCTTCCATGCACCAGTATGACTAGGATGAGATTTGGGAATGTGATAGGTGGTTCTTTTAGCGCTGTCAAAGCCCAAAACAGCAAACCCATCTGGGAACCTAGGAGCAGTGGGAAATACTGTTGAGGCTCCCTCCAGCCCAGAGCCCATCAGAGCTGGTAACGAGAATGCAAAGCGATGGAGGGGAGTGCTCTGTGCGCACCCTGCCTGCCCCTCCAGCCACCCTGCCCCACAGCAGCAGCCTCCTGCCCTGCTGCTCCCTGAAATGCACATTTTCCTGCAGCTACATGCACCCCAGGGCAGGAGCAACCCACCCCAGCCCTCCCAGGCTACTGAGAGAGCATTCAGAGGCAGCACAAATTGCTGAGAAGAATGGCTGTCCCCATCAGCTCCTATTTCTCCCTTTTTGCTGAATTCACCTCAACTCATGTGCAGATGAGAAGGCTGGTTTGCTTCAGGAAAAAATTGCTGCTCTAGGTTTCTCCCTAGATGAGCTAGGAAGAAGTGTAACTTGCCCTACCCTGTTTGGCCGAGCTTCAAAGTGTACTGCAAAAGACGTTCCTTGCAGCTCTCGTTCTCAGTTCCTGCAGCCCCACATGCTTGTGACAGACCCCTGACATCCTATGGCCTGTTCTTGCAGGGAAACTTCACACCAGCCTTGCAAATTCTCAACAGTGCATCAGCAAAGCCCTTCAAGTCTTACACTAAGTCTCAACAAGGACCTCATCAACCTTTCCTACATTTTTGGATGTAATTTTTCCATTCTGTCTTCTTTCCCATTTTGTCTACACAAACCTAGGAATTAGTCATGTTTCCTTCCCCCCCCCCAAGGCTGCATTTTTTGGTAAGTTCTGTGAGTTTTGACTGATGAACATCTGAATTCTTTCCAGCTCATGTTGAGGGCATAGGAAAATGGGCAGCAGGCACTGTTTTGTTGGTCTGCCAGTGACTGGATTTTGTTTCCCTTTTTTCTTTATTAAGGTGTCATGTCCTTGGATAGTTGTTTGCTACAGATTCGGTTTGTGGAGCAGATATATATTCACTGTAAATTGCTATACGAACCAAATATAATAATCTTTCAAAAAAACCTTGTTCTCATGAGGAAACATACAACAGTTAAAATGGTTTGAAATATTGAAAACATCTTTTAATTGTAGAATTCTATACAAACTTCGGTAGATACAGAAGTGGTCACGACAAAATGTGTTCTTATTGCCTGAAATTTTCACAGAAACAGAAACATTGATGGCAAGCTTACTGACATCTAACATGATGAGATATCTTTAAACTTGCAAAATGAGTAGACACAACAACACTCCTAAGTAGTTTGTATGTTTTTGACTGTCCTTGAAGTCCTACTACTTACATACCAACCTCAAAATACAAAGAACCAAGATTAAAATTTTCAATGCACATCACATAATAAAGTAAAATTAAGCAAAAAAAAAAAAAAAAGGTAAACAAAATGTAATCCTGAAAATACACTATTTTTTTTTTTACCTAGGGCACTGACTTATTCCAAGAATGATTTCCTGTATAGTTGTGTTCTAAGTGAGACACACATTTTGTTTTCTGCACAGGACATCAATATCTGATGGAGATACAAGAATGAATGGTAACGAACAAAAGGGAACAAAATGTAACCACAAGTGGAACTCAAACTCCATGCCAGTGTTCTTACAGCCCTAAGCAAAGCTATACATTAAAATATGCTACAACCTTTGTTCTCAAAAAATCCTTGGCACTTTTCCTTTGATAATCTTACTTCCAGTTTTTTACAAAAATGGAGCAAATTATATTTCTGCACCTATACCATAAGGCAAAACTATAAATGCAACTACAAGAACAAGTTATCAAAAAAACCCCAAGCCAAAGATAACACCCACCCTCAGGCCACTACCCTAGAACTCCAAATGCTTGGTGAAATAATATCATCCTTCCTCTTCATCACTGTCTTTCATAGTAATGCCCTGAAGTCCTCCTGCATCTGTGACTGAGACTGTAGCCTCCTCTACGGTCAGACGGCTGTGAACAGTATCATAGGTTTTACTGTTCAGCGTTGCCTCCAGGACACCTTGCAACCTGAAGTCTCGGTAGGTTTTCTGCAGCAAAAAATAAAATATCCTGAATTGGACTCAAGCAAGTTTGAACAGTCTTCCACTGTACACTGGTCATTTCTAGCATGCCAGTGGAACAGCTTAGTTCCTCCTGCAGTTATGTAGACTTACCATCTAGAGTTGGCTAAAGCTTTTCAGTCTTAGTTTCTGGGATGCATGAGATTTCTATAAACTCTAGAGAGTCCACAAGCTGCACTTTGATGGCCATGCCTTTAAGACATTGTGTTTTCTACTACATTTCTGTAATTGTATGCAGATTTCTCAGTAATTTCCATTTGTACTGACAAAGAATTTTTCCAACTGCATATTGAAATGTGAATTTGGCTACAGGTGGTTCTGTCATTTTACAGATAATGTGTCTGACTCTTTTCCCATAATATGATTTTATTTGCTTTTATCTTTACATAAAAGCCAAATGTGGAAAAATAAAATAAATTTTAGATTACCATCTATGTTCTGTAATGTGAACATTTCTCAGCTTACTACTTCAGTCAATTAATTTACATTCCAAGTCATCAACTATTTGACTCAAATCCATTTTTTTTTCTCACTTGAGAAAGTTTTGTTTCCCTGGTATCCAGCTTTCCTATGAACCAGCAGATAGGACTTTTTCCTTTGACTTTCTATCAAGTAAGAATTCTGACTGAAATTTTTTTATTCATTTCTGTTAAGGTCAAGTGAACATATGGAAAATCATCTACTCTGCCCTGAAGTTGTAACATATTTGAAATAATCTTTCCTGAAGTTAGGCTAAATAGCTTAAGAAGGATGAGTTGATCTAGCTGTTTTCTTATTTTATGTACAGTTACCTCAAGTTCCCAGTGTTTATGGAAGAGACTATGTTAAAAAGAAAACAGAAAATAATTAAGGGTTATCAGGCCCATTCCTCTGCTGGAGGAGACTGTGCACAACCCTCAGAGAAAGAAAAGAGCTGATCTCGCTTCACTCAATAGTTCAGAGAACTGCAAAAGACACCTCTCAAAATGGGTAAAATTCAGCTGGGAGAATTTTTTCTGTCACTATCTATGATGATTATTTAAACCCTGTCTGAATCATTGCAACCAAGATTTGACTTTCATAGGTCAACTTCAGAGTCAATGGATGCAGCTTATGTTTTGCTCGCACACTCCTGCGAGTACCCTGCCTGGTCTTTTTCAAGTGTCACCATCGCATTCCCTTTTGATAACACTGTGCATTCAATTTCCTTTTATGCCGTTAACAGGTCCTACAGCAATTTCTTTCAGTTTTACATTGTATTCCTCCCATTCTCAGACCAGCACTCTGGGGTTCAGTCAGTGCTCTTCTCTTGACATACTTTTGCAGGATAATAATGTTCACTTTCAAGCTTAATTTTTCATTTCTCCCTAACTTTCCTCCTGGTCCTTGACCCTTCTCTAGTTATGTGCCTCTGTATATGTCTCAGACATCTAAGGATATTTTTTATACCATCATCCCTCAGTCTTGGCTTTAATGAGAACAAGCAATGTTTTCTTCTGGTCATTCTTAATAATGCCACTACCTTTGTTGCTTCCAAACACAAAAGAATCATCTATTGCTTACTCATCCAATGTCCCTTAAAAATGACCTTCTACTGCTTTTATGGAATATTTTCAAGAGATGGCAGGGGCAACACAGGCTCTCATTTTTTTTTTTTTCAAAAGCAAACAGAAAAGTGCCTCCATACACTGCAGAGTTTGGAAGAACTGTGCCTCCCCACATGCCTCTTCCCAGCTGGGCTGCAGCAGTGAGAGCTTTTTATGATCCTCTACTTGAATCATGGTTTATTATGTCCCTACAGCCTCCTGTTTGCTGAGTTTCTGTTTTACCAGTTCTGTCTTCAGGCACCGAAACACAGGTGGACCAGATTTTCTATCTTCCAGTACATTGAACAGAATCTCTATCACTGACATCATCTTCTTCAATCTTCTGTACCTACAGAAGGTGGCCTGGAATAACACACTTGGAACCTACGTGCAAAGCAAACCAGGTGTGCAGGCTACAGCCCTAACCAGCATGTTCCCATCCTTACTGGGAGCCTACTTCTTTTGAACATGGCTACCAGTGTGCCAGGCTGCCAAGGGACAGTCGGTTGACAGTGCTGCTCACTCACCTGAACTTCAGTTTCGTAAGTGCCTCTTCCTTTAATCTCCAGGTGATATTTAACTGGTATAATTTAGTTGGCCCATTCTTAGATCTCACTGGATACAATTTTTAGATGGTATAACACTTTTTTTTTCTCCCAGAGGAGGATTACTTTCACTTGAGAAGAGCTTTAAATCTTTCACAAGAGCCATTAATTTCAATCACAGATAGCAAACTGCTTTCGCCATTTTGGCACATAATATAACGAAGAGCCAAACCTTATTCCCAGGGAAATCAGTTATGGTCTGAACTAGCAAAGCTAAGCTTGGGTGGTTCAGGGAGCCACCATGCCATCATTATTATAACTTCTTTCTTGCATTTTTTTTTCCCTCTGAGTTTGTTTTTTTTTTCTTTCAGCTAGTGAATCCTGAACACTGCAGTTGCAATTCTGGTATCCACCAGTTAAAATGTTTCTGACTTTTCAGTCTTGCATGAACTTCATGAGAAAATATTTTGAAGAAATCAAGGTCACCATTGACAACAGGTGCTCTGTATTCCACATTGATACAGATGCAAGAATGCTCAAGGTTAAACAAGACAGAGTAAAAAGGAAAAAAAAAATCTTAAATGGCTTTCTGTCTCTTGCCTAAGGGCATGAACTAAGATCTGAAGGGGATTTAGGAGGAAACTTTCTTTTATGGTGGGTTAACCCATAACTGCCTATTGCAAGATATTTTACACATTGCTTGGAAGCATTTGACATTGGCCAGTGTAAATGACTGAGGACTGAACTGGAGGGATTGGTATTTCTATTGATACTTCTCCTGGAGTACAAAAGATTAGAGAATGTTACCTAATATATTGAATATTGTTTTCCAATTGAACCTAGTAATCAAATGCACATAAAAAAGAAAATAGTTACTTTTTAAGAGAGCAGAAAAAATAGAGGAAGAATGCTATTGGGATTATTAGGTAAAAAAGCAACAAAAAAATCAGTAATACGACAAACAGCAATTTATTAGGAATACCATACAGCACTGCTGTACTGGTAGCAGTAATCTGTTAAAATTCCTTGGAACAATCTTAGTTGTCACTGAGTCCAGAATGGATGGCAATTACTACTGCATATATAATTAACATCAGAGGTTTGAATAAATTGTTTTTCTTCTGACATTTGCTACAACTGTGAAAAAAACCCAACAACCCACCCCAACCTAGACCTACGTGAGTTTGCAACTTTATTCCATGTTTTTGAACTTTTAGGGTGATCCCTACTCATCCACATTAATACTTGATCACTTCTCTCTCTTTACTATACAGTCTAACACAGACACGTTTTATTTACCTTCACTATCTTGATGAGAGTCTTCAGCTGGTAGATGTGAAGCTGAACGTCTAATCTATCAGCCAGCCACATGCATATGACTTTCATGGAGCTGCTATACCATTGCTGAAAGAAGGATAAAAAAAAACACAACCCACCAAACAACCCTGCAGTATTCATTTAACAGATTTGGTAATGAGAGGTAATGAAACACTTTGAAATGATCACAGATCAGCACTTGGAAGTCAACAATGATATAATTTCCTGTTAAGAGAATTGCATGTCAGTAGGAAATCAAATAACTTGACCTAGACTGTTCTTTACATGAATTAGCAACTGCCGTTTTATCTTTCAGTTGCAACAGTTTCAAGCAAAATAGTGTTATGCACTTTGCTATCTGTCAGTAAGAATGCATATTAAATATACAATTACATGAGAGAATTGACAACTAAAACAGCAAGGGAAAAAACAGGTAGGGTATTTTGAGAGAGAATTTGCAATGCCTACATTTTCCAATCCAAACAGGAAACAGCATCAAACACAGAATATGGAATCCGTCTTGCTTTTTTCTTTTAAATCACTTCTTTATTAAGTAAAAAAAATCTATATTTAAGTATCAAACGACCACTCTGCCCCTCACAAAATAACCATGTTAAGGTTTTGTTTTACATTAATTACCAATTATAATTCCAGCTTACCTAATTTCCTTTTTATGTCTTAGGCATGGGTATGTTTTCACTCAAAGCTCCACAAATGGATGGGGTAAGAATAAGCTCTCTGCTGTTGGTGTCTATGTTACTGTAAAAAAATGCTCCAATCCAAATAGCTACTATAATAGTTCTTTCACATTAACAGGATTAAAAGAGATTTTACTAAACATAGCTGTAGCAGTTTTCCTCCCCCTCTTGTAAAATACGGGGCAGGACTTTTTTTTTTTTTTTTTTTCATTTTAGCAGTGAGATTAAAAGAGTTTGTGTTGCAGTTCTGTTCCTAGTCTCTTTCCCCACAGGGAAGAGGCTTTAATTCTTTTCTAATGTAATTTCCCATGTCTTTGCAAAATACACAGGTACGCAAAGAGAGGAAATGTCATCCATATTTTTAATTATGCATGTTAGGCAAGGTATACATCATAAAATAATTCAGAGGAAGGATCTAATATGTCTCACTAACCACCTTTACATTAACAAATAAAATAAAATATGTATTGAAAAAATGAAAAGAAATCACTTGTTACTGGATGTAAGAAGATTCTTTCATTGAAATGTAAGATCTCTTTAAAAAGCTTTAAAGACATACAGTAAATATACAGAAATACTTTTTCTTACAGGAAACAGTCTCATTGGAACTATCAGTTTTAAGATAAGTTTGAATTAAGATTTTCCTATAATAATGGCTTTCATTTATTTTGTTTAATGTATTAAAATGTATTTTAATTATAAATAATTGCAAATAAATGATTTTTACATTTTTTAGAGTTTCTCCTAGTAATTTACTATTTTACAGGAGTGAACAAACACACTGCATGAAATGCAGACAGCTGCACATTTCACAGAAATAGTTTGATTTATTCAGTAAAATGTGGGACTGATCTGGTACACACAAAATTCTGAGTTTTTATCACTTAATGACATTATTACGCTATTTACATTATTTCACCCCAAACATGCATGCTGGTTTTGATTTTCTTTATAAGTACCTGTAAAATATTTTTAATGTGACTGAGTTGTTACTAAGTGGCAGCTGTAAACTATATGACAGGTGTTGTATATATACAGATGTCTAGAAAATAAAATACAGTTGAGCTTATTCATCTGGGGAACTCTACTGATCTAATAAACATAAAAATTAATATGCCCAGAAGCATTCTGCCCAGAATATTTATTGTTATTTGCAGTAAGATGAGCCAAATTATTATCACTCAGACTCTATAGTAGTTAATCTTTAATATAACCATGGTAGAGAGAACTACTTTAGTAGCCATGATATTCCATTTAAAAAAATCCAGTAATACATCCACAATGTATTTGGTTTGTATAAAGTAGAAAGCTCAAACTTGCTCACACAAACAAACTACAGACAGGATCCAAAATTCTGTGACCAGTTTCCCCAAGCAACACCACTGAATGGTGCCAGACCACTGAGAATAGACCCAGCCCCAGTTTTATGGCAAGGTATGTGTTTTAAAGCCCAGCCAGAAAATGAAGACGGAAGCAGTAAAAATTAGACTCTCCACACATACCTGTGATATGATTATATGGACTGAAAACAAAGCTAAGAAACTGGAGGGAATTATTTTAAAATTTATTTTTACCTAATTCTGCTTCCCCTTCTCCTTAATGAAAACAATATAACATGTTTTCCTGGCTAGTTTTGGTATGTTAAACTTCCAGCAGAAATGTTTAAATTGGTGACTGTGAAATGATACTTTGGTACTTGCTCCTCTGTCAACATACCTTGTTCTGAAAAAATACAATGGGTATTGTATTAGAAAAAGATATACTCTTATTTTGAATTGTCACAGTATTTTTAATCAAAATCACATCCAGTATATTTTTAGAGTCCTCCTAGAGGTACTTGTGGATAGGATTCCTGTTCATGATTGGCCTTATACCCACTAGTTTTGAGCACTTAGTATAGGCTGAAGCTGCATAAACATAAATCTGCTGGACCTCGTAAGAAGAAAAGTAAATATTTCTCCCATCACTTCTTTTGGAGCCTGTTAAAATGCACAGCGCTGCAAATGCCTCTCAGAGGTTGAATCCAAGGCCACACGTTTTGACAACCATGAGCATGTTATAGAGGCAAGGATGCATCTACTGTGACTTATGAGAATCTACTGCAAACTCAAAAGCTTCAGTGATTAGATAATGGTCCTGAGACGACGCAGTTTTTAAGTGAAAATAAAATCCTTCAAACTGGTTTTAAGAAAAAGTCACTTTCCCGCTAGTAACAATAGCACTGAAAGGACAATGCGACTCTTGCAGATGTCAATTATGTGGTATCACTGCCGTATTCTTTGCTGTCACCTATGCAAGAATAAAGCAGTGTTTACTATATCCTTTTTTTTCACATCGACACATAACAGAAGCCAACCACTTTAACAAAAAATATGTTTGCCTCCCTGTTCTGCACCCCTCTATTCTTATTCATAGCTCATCCAGCTCCTGTAAGGGCATGCATTACTCACTTCATTTTCCTGAGATACCTCTTTTAAAGTAAAAAATAAGAGAAAAGGAAAGGCTAGGCTTGACTCCGTGAGACCCCTGTATTTATTCACACTTATTGTGCATGACTGTAGACTGGTAAATCATATTAGCAGCCCGTCTCCCCATCAAGCTGCTACTTGCTTTCCAGCCCTGGGAAGGTTCAACAAATCAACAGGAGCACGGAAAACAGAACATCAGTCTAATCTAGTGTTTAAGGTGAAGTTTTCAAACCCAATCTAAGAAGATCTTTAGAGCAAGCAACAAGCTGAAGGGCTCAGAAGGTGGTATTGACAATGAAAGAGTGTTGAAATATTGAGAAGCGCAGCACTTGTGCATTTTTAATAACAAGAGGGTCAACAAGGACACAGCTCCCTCAGTGCCAATAGTTGCCACACCAGGGCTATAAACGCTCTCAGTTCATCAGATTTCTTAAACAGTTCATCAGCTTTCTTAAACACCCTAAACCCCCTCAGCGGACCTTTAGTCTTAAATTAACAAACCAAAGCAATGAAAGAGGGTGCATCGTGAATGGCCAGCATTGATCCCCAACGGGGCTCGGCGCGGCTACAGGCACTGAAAAACTCGCTCCATTGTCGGGAGGAATTGACAAACCTCCTCGCCTAAATAGTCCAGCTGAGGCGGGCTGGAGGCACGCAGCTGTAAAGGGCTCCCCTCGCCCCGCTCCCAGCGCTCACAATGCGCCAGGCATGAGCTCTTTGTCAGGTCCAGACTCTGCAATTTTCTAACAAGGATTAAAGTTGTTTCTCGGCAGGGCCAGTGAAAAGCGATTTAGCAACATACCGTGCTTTCTTCAGGCAAGTTAAAGAGAAGTAGTTAAGGAATTTCATTATTCTGTTGGCCGGTGGAAATACAAAACAAATATATTAAATATTCACCATCTTTCTGGGTGCCTGAGCTATAACATTCGCAGAGCGGTTCAATTAAATATAACACTTAGCAGCTGAAAGCAAGCACTTCAGATTTATTTTTGAAGTTTTATAAAAAGGTGCAGCTGTTTGCCACCTGGAAGGAGGCTCAATACATACTAGTACACAATGCTTCAGTCCTTCTAGGGCTGGTATCCCTAACGCCTGAGACACAAGACCCCGTTGAGTTTCTGTATCTTGCCCGCTCTTGATAAATAGGCACTGTCAAAATGCTTTTTCTGCTGAATATGGCAGGGGGAACCAGCTTTTCTAGGAATGGCATTCTACCTTCCCGCGGAAGCCTTTATCACACTATTGATCAGGAATTGAGTCACTCAGAAGACGAGATGTTTTTACTTCCCCCAGCCCTACTTTTCCTACCAAAAGCAGTAACAAAAAGTGTTGTCACTGAAGAGATTGTTCATCAAAGGCAGGATAAGCTAAAATGCATAAGAAATACTATGAGCACGTTAAATATTAAGTGCTAAGATGCCTAGTTTTCATTAAAAGGCTATGCTATTATATTGTTTCAAGATTTTGATAGCTAGCATTAGTAGTGTGCCGAGGAACTTTTGGAACATTTCTTTAAATGTTAAATGATGAAAGAATAAACGGGTTATTCCTTAAAAATGCAAACAACAAAAGTTTAAAAAAAAAGATTACTGATTTAAGTTTCATAATTTGATTCCCTCTGTAAAATATGAATAATCACACTGCCCTCCTTTGCTGAATGTTAATGATAATGAGGGAACCAAGTGTTACCTGTAGTGTCTTTGAAAATACTCTGAGCTTTAGAAGCTATAGCTGTATTTTGCAGTTTAGGTGTAGACATCATCCACCTAAATGAAGATTTTTACCTGAGCAGAGAAGAGTTCACTGACTCTGCTGAAGGCTGGAAAGCCTTCGTAAGTCTTAAAAAAATCCGAACCTGGGGAAAGGTTTTTCAAGCTGTGGGCTACCATGATACATCAGAAGGTGATGTACATCTTGTAAATACACACAGGAACAACAAAGTAAGAAATCAAGTCAGAAGAAGTAATTAACATTCTAAATATTTTTATATAAATATTTATTTGCAAACTAAAAGCAACAATGAAGTAACTTTGCATAAGATGTTTATGCTTTTCCCTCAGGTTTAGGTAGCCTGACTGAGAAACCTTAGAAGATTGAGGCAACTGCAGGTAGACACAGACATAAAAAGAATCATGTATCAGCATCTAGAGATTTTGTTTGTACTTGCTTCCTACCCTATCAATTCTGATTTCTGGCATAGGAATTGCTCAAACTATCCATTTCTTCTACTAGAGGGAGACCAGAACTTGTTGACTAGTGCCATAGTGCCCTCCCACCACTCCCTGCTGTATCTTCATTCCCTCAGGAGGAACAAATTACCTCTTCAGTGACTTCTTTTCTAGATGGCACTCACCATAGATGTGGCCTGGTTTGTGAGGGACTTCCAGTTGCATTTCCAATGGGAATAACTGTGTCAGTGTCCAGGAAAATGAAGGAATAGAAGGTGGGGAAACCTCAAAGAAGAGAAAGCTCTTATGCAAGAGCTCTCCCATCCCACTGTCAGCTTCAGGTAGCTTCATGGTTACAGCCACTGCCCTTCTGCAACAGGTCATCCAACCCCACAAAAAATTTGGTTTCTTGTTATAGGTAGCCTCACAGTGCCACAACATAAAATTTTGAGCTAGGTTTGACTTTGAGCACTCAGGTTTACAGTATTGTCCCTGAAAAAAATATTCTCATCAAAATTCAGAATTTTGCCTTTGTGGGAAGCCCACACAAAGGTGGTATTTTTCGTGTGTGTGTCTCAGCATTGTTCTGAATCAACAGAGAATTTTATGTTATTGAGATGTACTTCTATGTCAGAGACAGATTCAATCAGAAGAAGTGGTCATTTAGCTGGCCTCTGACTGTAAAAATAAAAATTACACCATCTCAAAATACAATAAAAGTTTCAAATATGCTTGTAGTCTGCATATTCGTATAGCTACCCTATTGCTACTGGTTGTTTGGTTTTTGGCAAGATAGTAATCTTTCTGTTTAGAACATCAAATAAGTTTACATTATTTCTCTGAAAAATGAAAAAAATCTCCATCTTTTGATTCAAAACACTGCTATGACCAGGGAAAAAAATTATGTGGCATAAATTTCATAGCAAAATGAATATAGAGTGAAACAGCTCACACTACAACTGTGCTGAGAATTAGAAATATATCTCCACTTCATGAGCGCAGATCAAACTCTATTTACCTATATGTTATTTTCCTCTATACTTACTGTCTCAGGACACATTAATTGTTATTTACAACATATAAAATACAATCAACATAAATATAAAACTGAAAGGATGTTCTAACATAGTTTAGCTTTCATCCAGTAACAGTATATATACATTAATATGCAGACACCAGACCTGTAAGGTTTAGGCGCTTAATTTTGCATTTTCTTCAATGTTCACAAAGTTCAAGAAGAGTAATACTGGTTTGGGGGGCCACATGATGCCCATATTTTTATTCCTTTTGCATTTTTTTTTCCTCTCATTTCCTTCCCTCATTTCCTCTCATTCCTTCCCATTTTCCTTTTCATTTAAAAAGCCTGAAAGAAATGAAGATTAAACTAAGCATGGGTAGAAAATCTATGGAGTGAGCC
The DNA here is from genome assembly GCA_013400335.1 of Eurystomus gularis. Taxonomy (NCBI): domain Eukaryota; kingdom Metazoa; phylum Chordata; class Aves; order Coraciiformes; family Coraciidae; genus Eurystomus; species Eurystomus gularis. The sequence goes on from VZZY01001713.1 coordinate 21,388, forward strand.
TTGTTGGAACCATGGGGTTAGCTGGCAGTACAAACAAATGAAGCCTTTCCTCTACACCGAAAATCAGATGTTTAAAAGCCCTTCATCTGGAAAATGCAAGTGATTAAATCAATATTAAGTGTATGAAAAACACTGTATTTATCTCTGCTCCCTGTTTAGCTTCAGTTCCTTCCCACATTTTCATTCAAGGATTTGTTCAAAAGTCCCCCAATTGCTGTATCACTCATTTCTTCTGTAATGCTCCCAAGCCCTGTGTTCCCTCACATGCTCCTGCTTTTCACAGAGCCCCTGACACACCACATCCTTCTTCCACCCCACCACTATCTTACGCTTCTAATGCTCAGCACCACTTATTGAGGCATCTTCCTGGAAACGTCTAAACTTTTATCCAGCTTCCATGTTTTGCTTCCTTCCCTAGGCCTGAAATGCTAAGTCAAGTTTTGAACTTTGGCTTAGGAATGTGCAAAAATGTTTACGGCCTAAATTACAGCTACATGTACCAGGAAGGGAACAGTGAGAAAGAAACCACATACTGCTGTCTGTTTCAACACTTATACTTCTTGTGATAAAGGGATCAGGACCAAGATTTCTTCAGCTTGGTCACTTCGAATTACAAACTTGGTTTGGGAACAAACCAAATCTTTATTTTTATTTTTTTCCCCCCTCCCCTTCTCCTTTTTTTTTTTGTGTATGTATGTGGTTGTAGCAGATTTACTAACTTGCCTCTTGCACACTTGCTTGGCCAGCAAAGAAGGGTCTTCTTACAGTGAGACTCTGCCTTTGGTTTCCTTCAGCCTTTTTTTGTGCCATTACTCCAATGAACTTCTCAGGGAGCTCAAAAAACGTTTTGTTTTTCTTAAGAATAACTAATTGATGAAATGAACACTTTAGTCTCTAGTCAGTCTCTTCCCTGCCTATGTGAATGAAGGATTCCCACTGTCACTCCCAAAGCAATCGTGAGAAAAGGGAAAGGAGCTCAGCAGAAAGAGGAACCCAGACTCAGAAAGACCCTGTTCACCAGGTCTCATGACACAAACAAGCGAACAGTAGCTTTATGAGATATTTTGGTGATACAAGGAGAGAAATTAGGTAGGCTAGTTTTTAGAAATCAGTAATGAGAAGGAAAGAGAGAATGGGGCTCACTTAAAAGTGTATTAAGCATCTCTGAAACTTCTATGCAAAAAGGATATTGTTCTGAAATAACAAAGAACTTCTAACATGAAAAGCTTATCTTTTAGGAAGAAGGTAAATTTTTCATATTTTAGGCTTATAACTAGAAGCTGGCTAGTTGCTGTGGAACTGCTGCCAAATCACAAATAAAGATACACTTTTAATACAAAATATACAGCATATTCTCTCCCTGCATTCTATATTGGTTGCTAAACAACAATCTACTATATTCATGCTACTTTATAGCATTTGTGACCTTCGCTTTTTTCTGGTTTATTCACATATGGTAGATGCACTTGCAAACCAGAAGTCTGCAAAATTAGACATGCATAACTTCCTTCTGTATCTGGACATATGTAATGTTGCTGTTCTCATTTTAAACACTAGGTATGAACATAATGTTTGTGACTGTATGAGACTAACAGCACAAACAGTTTCCCTACTCCACTCTGGATATACAGTGCATCTGTGAACAGTACTTCCATAGGTTATTCTGGTGCTAAAACTGCAGAGCAAACACTGTCAGTCTTGCTACACTGTGGGTTGTGTTGCAATTTGGGTATATCTGTAAACATCCTCCAAGGCACAGAATGGGGAACATCACTTGGGTGACCTTGAAATGAAAGCCAGTTCGGATCCTCAAAATAAACAAATGAATATAATGCCAAATGACCAAGTTGTCACTCATTATAACACTAGCCTCTTGCTATCAGGCTCCAGTTTTACAAACCCTATGAACACACTTAGCTGCACAAATGCTAAGCAGTCTTCCTAAGTGCAGGCGTAACGTTGGTAAGGTTAAGGTCCAGGTTCACTCTGCCTGCAAGGTAACAGAGACACCTATCTCTGCTTTTGTCCAGTCATCCAGGACTCCCCAGGGAGTCCTTGGAGTGAAGCACTGGGCAAAGAGACCACAGGAAGAGACCTCCTGTGAGCTGCATCTCTCCCTTAAGGCAAGTATATGCTTAATCTCTGTACCATGTACCAAACGTGGATTGAAGTTGGGCCAAAGTCTGTCTTGTGGCTTTAACACTCATGTTAGTAGTTCTTGTCCTACAGTCTTCTATTTAGGCTCCCTGCTCCATGTGGAATGAGGTCAAGCACGTATTTTAATTAGAGTATTTAAAAAATCCCTGGTTCCTCTGGGTGACTATTTACAGCTAGCTCATTTCTTTCCCCCTCAGCAATCTTGACTCATCATCCGTTTACCCTGCATGTTATTGTAGTGGCGTATGACAGGGCTGGATGCAGATGTGAAGTTGATAGGGAGCTGCACAGTGGTTGGAGTCACTCCTCTCCTACGCCACACCGACTGGGCACCACGCTGAGCAGTGCTCATGTGGAGCAGAGGTCCGGCCTCCTGCCTCCTTCTTGCTTCTCTTCTCCTCTCACCTCTTTGGAGAACGTGGCCTTGGATTAGGCAGGTCCCTGGTTTGCTTCCATTTCTGACCCTATTGCCTGTGTACGCTTTCAGCTACGCAGATTTTACAGCTGTGTTGCTTTTTCTTTTTTTTTGAGCTGATTTTCTATTCATTATTTGTACTGCTTTTCTTACATATTGTAAACACTTTTATTACCGCATAATACTAAGGATAGTCAATACAGTATAAATTAAGAAAATACACAATAAGCCACTTCAAAATTATTTAAAGGAAATCATCTCTATACAGGTCAACACTTCTGCACATTGACCATAGGGAACTGAAGCTTTCGTGCTGATTTCAAACAGGTTAAGAAGCTCTTTCCACTGATGGATCACTGACTTAGAGCACTCTGCAGCATCCTCACCTGGTACTATTTTGATTTACAACATAGCAATCTCTTTCTGTCACTTCAGACTCATTATAGTAAAACTAGATTATTCTTATGCTTTCTGGCATGAGTTTTCTTGTCACAGGATCAACAGTGTGGTTGCGTGTCTATTTGCGAACACTTATGCAGAGTTTTGCTTGATCTTCCTTTTTAAACTAAGCTCGACCCAAATGAAATACAAGTATAAATATCAAACCCGCGAGTAAGGTTTGAGAAGCCACAAGGTTCTCCTGCTGTTTATACGTGTGTGAATTACAGTACATCAAGAAATCAATATTCCCTCGATGGTGCTTGTGCCTGGCACTTCATGGTGAACAAACATTAGGTAAGACAATATAAATGGTACAATCCTTATTGATTTCTCCTGACTGTGTAAAATGTGAAAGCTGCAGCCACAGTTAACACTTACTGACAGACTCATCTAAAGTTTCAGTGCTATTTTATATTTTTATAGTTGCCCACGCTCAATTGATTCCATTAAGTTGCTAGACACATTTCAAGCCACCTAGATAAGAAAAAAAAAAAATGCAGTGCCTGGAATGAGATGCTGCTACTTTGTGCCTAGCAGGATAAAAAGGTTAAAGGACTAAATTGTGCCTGGATGTTGGAAGGAGTTCTCTTTTATTTGATAGAATTGTTATTGTTTTTAGTGAATGGATACTGTGAATGATGGATAGATGCATTTAACAAAGTTAAATAAATGAATGAACAGTATAGTCAAGAAATGTCTATGGTGAAACTGTATTGGAAGCCCCCAAAGCTATAGCCCCTCCCCAAACAAACAAGCAAAAAATCCTCGTAGTTCCATCCCTGACTGGTAGAATTCCCTCAGAAAAGAAAATCAGATGCGCTGCAAAATCTTGAGTTTGGGTTTTTTTTCCTCTTTTCACTCATGATGCACATTTTAAATTACCTTTTTTTATAGCAATTTATACTTCTTTATTTCCCCCTGCCCCCGAAAAGCGAGCTTCTCACACAAGCCAGGGAAATTAGAGGATAGGACAGCATAAGAAATTCTGAATATCAGGATATGAAATTTAGTGCCCTGAAAAATAATTCTCTATTTACCTTTTATATTCAAAGAGCTCTTTTAGCAAGGTATCAGAATACCTATTTCACACTTTCTTACTCACCCACTGTGAAGATTTAAATAATATGATCAAATTAGTGTGAAAAAAGCCTCATGCATACTAAATGCAGAAAACTCTTTTTATATCTTTTTGGGCTGTTCAGAAATTAAAAATGGCATAAAAAGTGAAGATGTGGGCAAACGTATCTTATAAAAACCAGCCATTGTGTTATGGTTTCTTCTAAAGAAAACACTCTCAGCTACAGGGTAAACCAGCTTAAAAAGTGCTGAATATTCTGATCCTGAAGCAGCAAACTCTGAAGCGCATGCTTTTCTTTAAGTGTGTTGTGGTCCTATTGCTTTCAAAAGTAATGAGCTTTGTTGGATTCATAGCAACATATTCAGAATCCTCCAAGAGTGGGCACTCCTTTTCTCAGCATATTCCAGACAAAAAAACCAAAAAACCAAACCAAAGAAAACTTACATACTACAGGAAAACATATGGAGGTTACATTTTTCAGCTTTCAAATGAACTGCTGTTTTTTAATAGAGATTTCTGTCTCCAAAAATGAGGTCAATCTACTTGGAAACATTAGGAATAATTTAGTGAACTTTGAAAAGTCTTTGAACAGTAAATTTGCAAGATGTTGTTTCCATCTTGCAGAAGAGTTTCATGTATTTGAGCATGTTACCATAACTCACTTTTTTCAGTCTACATTTGGTGCCACTGCCTATAGTTTTCTCTAATATTCTTTTACCAAAAAAGACGCTACAAACTGTTTTAAAATGACAAGAATGTCTTTAGATCAAGAGAAAATTGTAGAGTGGTTCTCATATCAAGAGCTTCCTATTTTCTCCATAAAATATTGGACATAATTAAAGGTGAGTTAAGACTTTGGTGAAAAATCTAAAGAGCATCGGCAAATCTGAGCACTGCTCAGCTTTTCAATTGCTTTTCTACTTCTCAGTTCTTTTAAATGGTTTTCTATGGCAGGAACATTTTTCTTAATTAGTCACAGCTAATTAGTGTTCTGGCATAGACAAGTAATCAGAAATGTCAGAGCTGCAAGGCTACATCTCCCTAATCCTTTGATAATAATTTAGCCTCCTGGGAGGGCCTCAAGCTGCGGTAAGTAGTGGCTGACAATAAGGCAAAATTAGGTGGGCAGCAGACCATTAGGATAGAAAAATAAAAAGCACTACCAAATCCTGCTGAGCACCATCAGGCAACTAACTACACTGCCAGATGAGGTGCCTGTTTAAGCCTGTGTTGTTAATTAGCTGATTCTACCAGACCTGCCACATATGTCCAGGTGCATCATGCAAAGATGTGTATTTCTGGGCTTGCGCCAAAGGACAATTTTGCACTGTGATCAAATTTCAAGAATCTGAGAAAGAAGCCCACATATTTCTTGAAGATTATTCTGAGTTATCAAAGAAATAAGAAGATCAACAAGCTACAATCCATTTTTGTTGAGTCTCTTTTAAGTAATTAGGCACGGTCCTCTCATGTTTCTCAGAGGTTAATACAAACACAGCTTTTGATTCAAATGTGGCCTTTACCCAGTCCTACCTAGTCTCAACTTGCTGAAGTTGCCTTGGCATAGAATCTAGATCAAAAAGTAGGTCTTTTGTTAAATCACACACTTGCAAATAATTACATAACAATGAAAGTGAAGATTACTTATTGTAATTAACGTGACAGGAAGCAATTTGAGAATGAGAAAAAAAATCACAATTGAAGTTTTCTAGAAAAGCATCGTTGAATACTAAATACTACAGTAATGGTGCTTTTGAAGTGGACAGGGACAGCACAAACAGTTGGTACTACAGAAAACTCATGTTTAAAATAAGTGTTCTTCTTAGCCGTTTAACATCAGCTGAAGATTAACTTGCCAGGGAGAAGCATTTGCACATTTTTAACACATTTTTTGTAACAGGTCAGAAAACATACAGAAATGATGCAATTGAAAGAAGCATTTGCTAAAAATGTACTTGCAGTTATGATGGCAAACAGAAATGAATCACGTGTACTTTATATCTCCATTTAGGCACAGAATGAAGTACATGACATAGTAATCTTCGAAGAATAATTACTACCTCAAATAACCTCAAGTACCTCATTGAACTTAAATCACGCATCCCTGCTACTAATGGAAACGAAAAATAATGGTTGTGATATGGGAACACTACTAGCATTTAATTCACATTCCAGACAAAATACAAGCATTTCTTCTGACAGAGAAAGAATATCACATTACATCTGAACTTCTGAAACACAAAAGCCAAAAGCGGCTATGAAAATCTGGAGTGCTCAAGCATTTATACTGCTCATAAAGACGCTCAGTCTTTCTGCACTCCAAAGAAAGTTGCATGAGTTCCCTGCCATTAACATCTCTTACATTGCTTGCTGAACTGTTACCCCGCACGAGGCTACAACCCCAAGGACATTCTCCTACATGAGCAGTCCCTGTGAAGTCAACACAACCACTCAGTCACACTACACCAGTTTAACACCCAGAAGAGATGGATGATCAACATCTGCTAATAGGTGCCATCTTGTACAAGATAACGAAGGGACTTGCTTGCCAATGCTGACCTTTCCAGGATGTGCACTCTGACTATTGTATGTGTTTATGGTACACTTGTGTACAGGTTTCTCAGAAATTAAAGACTAAAAAAAATTGGAAAAACCTTTAAGTTCTATCACCGGCCAAGCACTGATGCACTAAACCTGTTCTCTTAAAGCATTCTTTATTTCTTAAAGCAGCAATAAATTACTGCATAAAGATTTCATTGCATGTATAGTCTTAATAAAATGGAATCACACAACTGTTTACACTATTTTTTTCACAACAGACCTAACACAAATGCAACCTGTAAGATGATGCTCTTAATGACAAATAAACCAAGAAGGATTTTGAGGGGAAAATCTTCAAAATAATTTTTTTTCTGTGTGCAGACAAGAATATCCATACTTCATGTGCAATTAATGGGTACAAGAAATTGAGAATCTACCCAAGTGGCACTCTGGAACTAAATAAAGTATTGCTTCAATGTTTGAAACAGTGCTTTATGCAAAGTGACTTATCTTTTCTTAAGCTGGTTTGTTAAAAAAATCTAATTTTTTTTTGAAGGAAACAGTTTATAATTTATAAGTCTAATGTAATTTAAATGCTCAGGAGTTTAAGACTTACTAGTCCCATCTTAAAAATTCAGGTCAAAACATGAATCTAAGTCTAGTCAGTGATGATAGCTTGGCATGTTTATGGACACAGCACTGCAGTTATCAAGGTTAAAGGTAAAACTCCCATTGATTTTGATAGTGTAGAACCAGATTCCACAGGAATTTTCTAGTTGGGTATTTTTCACATCTGTTAATTTTGTGATCAGATCCACAGCACTGTTCTTTGATAGGCTGCACAAACATTCTTACATCACCCATCAAGCACATTATCTCTACGAATAAGAGAAGCCTTAATAATAATTAGCAGTATTTTAGATTTCTTCTAGGTTTATGTAATTCTATTCTAAATACTTCATTTTCCCATTCACTGACTGCTACCTTTACAGCCTTTTCTGAAAAAAAAAAAGTATTTTTCAAACGCTGGTTAAAAAAAAAGCAAAATTAAAGTACAACTTTGTTTCTAAAATACTTTACTAAACATTCTTTTAAAAAATGAGTTCTTGGTTTAGGTGATTAAACTTAAAGTTTCCATGGGTGATGCTTTAATCAAAATTTAAAACTATAATCATTAAATAAACACTGTAGTACCTGTCTTCATGATTTAGTTGTTATACATGGAATCTACCTGAGTCATTGCAGCATTAATGGTGGAAAAGTTTGCTTTATTTGCTTTGATTAGAGAAACTTATTCCAGTGTAATTTTACTGTCTTAAGTTTGCTTCAGTGGAGTATGGGATAGGAAGGCATCACATGGATCACCCATTGAATTAAGCCCTCCAGAATCATGAACATGGAGCAGTCATTTAAAGCCAGAGCTACTGAAGACCATCTACATGTGTAACACATTATAAAACCTTTCTAGTGCTCTTTAAGATCTGTGGTGTTAAAAAGAGACAAGCAAACAAACAAAAAAACCCCCCACAATGCTAAGCAGCTATGGCATGACAGTAGGAGATAAATGTCGAATTCCTGGGATAGGAAGGAATTTGATAGGTAAAATTCCCAGCTGATCTTAGGAGGAAGACCATGTCCCAGACTGCAAAGGAAGACAAGAAGTCCTAGGTGTCTCTGACAAACCGGCCAAGTAAAACCTCTGTGTGACTCCAAACCTTGATTAATTTTGAAAACAAGAAGATTGTACACTGACCTGGGAGAGACTGGTGCTACCAGAAGCACCATGCCATACTGTTCTGTGTGCCGTCTATACTCCTTCTGAAGGAGATAAGAATGAAATGTACCCAGAAGCAGAGTTTTTCAGAGAAAAAGAAGGAAAAAAATATCCCCCTTGGTTCTACTGCATGATCAGCAGAGGTATTGAAGCATAGGATTTAAACGTTTTAAAAATGGTGCAGAAATAACTAGCAGCCTAATCTTCTTTCAAAGTCCCCTGAAGATTTGAGCCTCTCTCATATGTAAGGATTCACATAGAATCACAGAATCATAGAATGTTAGGGGTTGGAAGGCACCTCTGGAGATCATCGAGTCCAAGCTCCCTGCCAAGCAGGACCATAGAATCTAGGGCAGGTTACACAGGAATGCATCCAGACGGGTCTTGAAAGTCTTCAGAGAAGGAGACTCCACAACCTCCCTGGGGAGCCCGTTCCAGTGCTCTGTAACCCTCACAGTAAAGAAGTTCCTCCTTATGTTGAGGTGGAACTTCCTGTGCTCTAGCTTGCATCCATTGCCCCTTGTCCTATAGCAGGGCACAAGTGAAAAGAGGTTGCCCCTTTCTTCTTGACAGGCAGCCCTCATATATTTATACATATTAATTAGATCCCCTCTCAGTCTTCTCTTCTCCAGAATAAAAAGCCCTAGGTCTCTCAACCTTTCCTCATAAGGCAGGTGTTCCAGTCCCCTAATCATCCTCGTAGCCCTCCGTTGGACTCTCTCAAGTATATCACATCACAAGCTTAAATTCCATTCTCCCAATTTTCACATTTTGTACAGCATGGCAGTGCTTTTCCAGGCTTATCACGCACCACCCTAAAACAACTGATACTTTTTGTCTTCTCCCTAGTTTGAGACTTCTCAGGTAGACTTTCCCAACTTGTAGCCTTAACATACTGTGACCACTGGCAGACATTTGTACTTGTTTCAATACTATTCTTGAATTTAAATATCTTCTTTGTTAGATACATTACTTCATATGATCGACATTCCATTCTCTTGGTCACTGTAATAGCTGTTAGTACGTAGCCACCCTGCATGAAGTCAATGAAATCTGTGCATAAGTAGTTTGTAATTATATATTTTTGGGGATTAAAATAGTGTCTGTTGACCTTGTCAGCATTTATAACTACCATCTCTACAACACAGAACAGTCTGGGTTTTTTAGTTATTCTGGATTAGGTGTTTACCTGGCTGAAGCATAGACATGTATTTTTCCCATATTGCGTGGCTGATGATTTCTTATCTGATACAAATACAATGTATTTTAAGGGGAAATCAGCTATGATCTACAACTGTAGTCAGTCAAATGGCTTGAACTATATTTACATAGAAATGTGAATATATTTTTTTATTTCTGTTGAAAAATAACTTAAAATAATTGAATTTATAAACAGCACCTAGGTTTTATCACTAATTGTAAAAGCTCTTCCAAAAACCATGGGTAAAATCTTGCTCAATTGTATTGTTCAAATCTGAATTAATCTCAGGAAAGGTAAGTTAACACAGTGAGATGCCTTAGTTTTAAATTTCTGCACACTATGAGCCTACATATTTGTTAATACATTTATCTGAATCTGTCCAATTAGATTTATCTCCTAGTGTGATGCCATGTAGAAATGTGATATCACCATAAATAAAGAAAAATAAAGATACAAATAGATATCTGATATGCAGAATAGTTATTGTGTACACCTTTTTTCTTTCCTTACAGCTACAAGCATTGGCCATGATGATAGCATACAATGCATACTACTGAGTAAAAGGGGACAGGAATGGTTGTGTGTTTCAAAGGCAAGCACTGTGTCATTACTTGCATCTATACAGGAGATGTTTTCTTGTGCTGAAGAGCTTGATTGCTGAAATGAAACTTGGAAGAGGTCCTTGACCCATGCTAACTCAATTGTACTGAGGCCCTGTCCTTGGGTTAGTGCTAGTTGGCCTAAACCAAAATCACACCAGGAACCATGCTGATGACATAATGGTATGGATGATCACTTGCTTGTTCTCAGGCCTGTGCCCAGACCCTGGCCAGTTTACTGCTATGGACATAGCCTAAGGCTGGGTCCAATCTCACTGCATCAACAAAGTCAGTGGGGTCTCTGCAGTGAGAGTAAGACTTGGCCTTAGGCACATAGATTTATTAACATTCAGAAAACTACAACATAAGCAAAAATAAGTGCAAAGAAAAACAAAAAATAGAAACTCGAAAATGAAACATATGCTTGCAGATTCAGTGCAAAAGCAAACTGAAGCAGAAGTTGCTAATATGGTTTTAGTACTTTGTGAAGGTGCCAGCTGGATGGATGATAATTTTTCTACCGCTGCAGGGCATCAAAGCTTTTATAAAATCATTCTTTTCACACATATTAGCACTTAGCTTATTAAAACAGATGATACTTTTTTTTGTAAAGCTGCCTAGGAGTGTCTGGAAATATAAAATCTGAGAGATAAGTCTCATTTTGACCACCCAGTCTAACAAACAACAAACACTGACATGACATACCATGGCTGAGAGTCTATGTTATGGGACCTTCTGTGACTGCCACAACTGTAGTGTCACAGTACAGGCTGTGAATTGCTGTTATGAAAACATTTGCTGTAACTTGCATAATTAAATGAAACTGCCAGAAAAGCTTTCTAAAATACTTAGGAGATGACACACAAATAAATATATTTTGAAGTCTGTATTATGTTCCAGAATTTTTTTTGTAATAAACTGCATTGCACAGTGCCAGAGATTACTTCTTTCCCTATTTAAATTCCTACTTAATTATAAGTGACTGACATCATTGTCATGTAAATTGATCCAAGTTTATAATAAAATAAGTTTTATTTTAGACACGTATTACATGCGTAGGGCTTTGAATGTATATAGAAGGTACAATTTCAGCTGCCTACAGCTTCTCCTTCAGACACCTCAGAAAGGGACATACTAGATATAAACTAGTGGTCAGGACTTGAATAAGCAGAAATATGCCCAAGAAAGTTGCTAGGGGCCTTACAGAAGAGCCTTGTATGAGGAAAATTTTGATAGAGTAGGTGACCATTTTTTAAAAAAAGAGGAGGAATCAGGGTAATGGAATGAGTAGAGATAGGCTGCCGATGTCAGTATTGAAGCTGAGGGAAATTACTGTGAAGAGACAGGCTGGCTAGCAATATGTGGGCCTTGAGGATGGGTATAAGGATTACTCTGAATTTACAGGAGCAGGATTAGAATTTTGAAAATGAGTTTGACAATTCAATAAATATTTGGCCAACTTAAGAAATTACAAGTCTTAAACTAAAAATCCATTAAAAAAAAATCTAAAAGTAATTCCATGAAAAATATCAGTCAAACTCATGGATGTACCTGGCACAACTGGCCTTTTTCTGTATATGCACAGATAGTGATATTTACAAGTTCTTTACTCAGGGAAATTAGGTCTGCAATAGAGTCCACAAACCACACCAAGCCAATTCTCTCCATTAATATATTCAAAATCAAAAGATGGAATAAAATGGGACTACTCGCAGTGGGAAAATGACTATTTCAAATAACAATCATCTACCATTTTTATTTACACCTTCTAGCATGTAATAGTCTCATGCAGAAAATGTTTAAAGAAAGGCCACCCTTGACAGCTGAAAATGGTAAATAAAAAGCAAAAGAAAAAATGATCATCAGGGAAGAGCACCTGAATGGCTTGTTGAATATCATCAAAATGCAGCTTATCCCCTCTGTTGTAGTAGTGGTAACAGCAAGCTCTGCAAGGGTAGTTACTTACATCAAATAACTTCTCTATGTACATTTCCTCATTGACCTTTTCTCGAAGTATATCCTGGTTTTGTCGAACAAACATAATATAGGTGTCTGCTAGATCCATTCCTGGTTTCTGTGGAGACATAAAGCAAGGGGAGAAAGTAGTGGGAAGGGAAAGAGAAAGGCCACTCAACAACTGAGACTTATAAGAAGTTATATTTAAGCATAGTGAAACTGAGATTATGTTACGATGTTCACACGTATAAAATATTTACTAAATCTGCTGTGAACTCTAGGCTAGTTACCAAGTTCAGGATGGTTTGCTAGTAATAAAGTTCTCAGTGTTGTAATTTATGGATGCTTTGAGTCACAAATCTACATTGCCATATGTAATGGAGTGAAGTCTTGGCTCTGGTAATGTCAATGGCAAACTTAGAGACATTTTCCCCTTTTTTGTTAGTGACGCTCTCATAGCTACTCCACTCTCAAGGTCCAGGTCCTGCTATTGCATTCAGAAAATGGTTTTAAAAAGCATTCAGTTCCTTTTCCATTGCCTCAGATTTGTTGTGATTTGCTTCCAGCGTACAGCTGAATTTTGTGTTTGAAGTTAGCTTTTACTAATTCAAATTCAAACTAAGTTCAAGCATTTCACTGATAGCAACGGCATAAAAAGGTTGGTATGACAGCAGACCAGTACCCCTGCTTTTCTGAAACTGTTGCACTGGCACAATCAGCTCAGAGGATGACTGGGGAAGGAGAAAGGGCTGAAATGTTCCCCATCTTGTACCAATCTATGTTCTACATGGATAGCAGAGTAGGCATAATTTTCATACCACATTCCCAAACGTGACGGGCTAGGATATGTCACGTGTACACGATACTATGTCAGGCCAGCCAGAGTGGTGGCTGAAACTGCTCTCTCCTACTCAACTAGGACTTCTGGATCTCTGTAACCACAAAACGTTGTTTTACGCTAAAGCCCCTGACAGCCCACAACATCCCCTTTCCTGGCAGTGTATGCAGAGCTGGCCAGGAGTTCACCTTTCTCTAACAGGAACCAAGAATTAACATAAGCACTTCAGAAAGTCTTCTGTAAACGCCCTCTGTGTGACCAAGTTTCTAAAAGTATCATTTGCTCCCGAATAGTAGTTTTTAAAGTTCATGGCACGCAAAAGAAGGCTAAGTTTTATAATACTTTATGGTAAGTCTTGGCACAAAGCTATTTATAAAAGACTCAGATTTGGCTAAAGACTGACTCTGCACAGAATAATTAACAACTCTAGGAAAGGAGGATGTAATGAGCTGTCCCCAGTCCCTAAACTCCCAGGCATATCTCTATTTGTCAGAATTACAGAATCATAGAACGGCTTGTGTTGGAAGGGACCTTTAAGGGTCATCTAGTGCAACCTCCCTGCAATGAGCAGGGTCTTCTTTAATGAGATCAGGTCGCTCAGAGCCCTCTCCAACTTGACCTTGAATGTTTCTAGCATGGAAACCACCTCTCTGTCAGTGTTCCAACACTTGCAAAAAATGTCTTCCTTACATCTAGTTTAAATCTACCCTCTTTTAGTTAAAAAACCATTATCCTTTGTCCAGTTCCAACAGGCCCTGCTAAAAAGACTGTCCCCATCTTTCTTGTAGACCTCCTTTAAGTCCTTAAAGGCCACAATAAGGTTTCCCCAGAGCCTTCTCTTTTCCAGGCTGAACAACCCCAACTCTTTCAGCCCTTCTCCATAGGAGAGGTGTTCCAGTCCTCTGATCATTTTTGTGGCCCTCCTTTGGACCTGCTTCAACAGGTTCATGTCCTTCTTGTGCTGAGGGCTTCAGAGCTGGATACAGTACTTCGGGTGAGGTCTCATCAGAGTAGAGGGGCAGAATCACCTCTCTTGATCTGCTAGCCATGCTTCTTTTGATGCAGCCCAGGATACGGCTGGCGTTACGGGCTGTGAGTGCACACTGTGCAATATTTACACAGAATTTTATATTAAGGCTTCCTTTCTAGTATACAAGTGGATAACTTTTATTTTTTCTCATTTCTTATTATCTTGTATGTAATATATTATAATATATACAAACAGGTCTAAGCAGAAGAGGGAAGGAAAGGTGCAACATGCCCAAACTAATACCTGTTCAGAAACTACCATTAACAATAATAGGATGGGAGCATTCTCCCCTCAAAACTGCAGTAAGTGAAACCTCCTGGATCATGAGCTTCATCTCATTTATTCTGAATCTACCATGGACACACAGGAATAAGAGGATTTTCTTTTTCATTTATACATGTGCATCAATGACAGTTTTATTTCTGAAAAGTAAGAGTGATATGTGGAATGATGGCCTGGTTTAACACTCCTAGCATTTCCAAAACTCACACTGAAAAACTGAAATGTCTCCTGCACATTTGGATTGGTCATTTCAGAGGCAATAAAAGGTCATTTCAAAAACTTATCGCATACATACATGCTTACATGAAACTCTTAAGAGGAAAGCAGGATGATTCATATTTACGTCTGAGTTACACACCTTGATCCTAAGCACAGAAATAAAAACGTAAGACTACAACAGATAAAACAGTTTTCTGTTGGAAAACCTGGTTCATGGAAATCAATATATATCCTTCATAAAAATGTGCCTTCATTAAAATGTGATGGAAATGTTTTAAAATAAAACTAAGTCACAAAGTGAAGCAGATTTAATGTGGCAAGCTCCATATCTTACCTATTATACTAATTTGTGATGGTACAAAAGAATACAACCAGCATTGAAACCTTATCTACTTTCTAAAACCTGATAGGTGACTTACAGGAATTGGACTAGTTTTAACTTTGAGGGATAATGGGAAAATATTTTGAAATCTCCAGGGGTGGGTGAAGGAGATAATCTAAAAAATGAAAGGCTGATTATAGTTCTTGAAGAAATATATTCAAATGTATAAATGAATCTTCAACTGAATGCTAAAGCCTAATAGTTCTCTGATTCATGCATTTTTTTCTTTTACTAAGTTCAATAAATTACATTCCTCTTACAGACAGCCAAAACTAGAAAAATAACATTTCCCATCAGCATTAACTCTCCCCTTATCTTTGAGATGTTTACCTAGTCTTGGAGCTGTGACATATGGGAATTTCACACCTAGTGAATATATTTTCATGTAGCTTGTGGCACAGGAGTGTAATCATTAAAAGAATATACACAAGGAAGAGTAACTGCAACAGCTGGTGACATTTACCAATTAGAATTACAGTTCTTTAAAACACTTCATCCTTCTTAAATGTATGCACGATAATTATCTTTGAAATTGCTGTGGAAAAAAAATTAATTTTCCTTTTAAACAGTGTCTGTCTACAGTAGAAATATGTCTGGGTAAGGAAGAGAATCAATATTCCAACAGAATATGACTCTCTGTTTTAAAATCTCACCAAAATCATTGCAAGTTAACCATCTTTGCTCGTGGTGGGGAAAACATACATTAAACACTGAATGAACCAACAGTATATCAAATACTTCATGATCTCTCATATTACATGCATTGAATCTATTTGTTTTCTCTAAATATGTGAAAGAAGAAAACTATTCTAAGTATCAAACTGTGTTTACTCCTATAAATGTCATGTTTTAACTTTTTTGTTATTATGAATTAAACAGGAACCTCTGATCACATGATCCTCTATTGCTATTATTAAACTTCATAGAAAAACCCAGGTTAATGTAGAACAACAACAACAACAAAACAACCAACCAAACGACAACTAAGTAATTGGATGTACTTTAAAAGATAAATAAATATAAAACGATATATATTTTAAGTATCTGTCACAGGGGACATTTCATTACTAGTATTAAGCAACTCAGTCTCCACATCTATAACAAATAAAAAAAATTCTGCTCCTCTGAATCTCTGGCAGAACATCTGCTGAAGTTAATGGGAAAGATTTATTTGCACATCCTTGGGAGAAGAAATTGACCTGGTATACTTATCCAGATAAGTGTAAAAAAGGTATTCTGTCTGAAAACTTCCCTAAGAAAAAAAGTGAGTTTTTATGATAGATAAAAAGTTATTGTAGGTTTGTTTTATTCAGAACAGCAGACAAGATGTTTTGCCTATCTGAAAATGAAAGAGAACCAAACAAAGAGATGAATGGAGAAACTGGAAACACAAAGACATCAAATAAAATACCAGGAAATGAAGAGTTGTAAATAGGGTTACTTTGTCACTGGTTACACAAGTAACTGAATACACTGGCGAGTGAATGAGTTTAAACAAGGGTGTAGGCTTCAGCACATTCTTTTTTAGGGTTAATCACTAGTTAACCTGGCAAGATGAACATGCTGTTTGGGAAAAAAAAAAAATTAAAAAAAAAATCCTTGTTGATTATATACTGCAAGCGCTCTTACTTCCTGCTGCTGCACCTAATCCCACAGGTGCAGGTTGTCTCTTTTCCTATTCATTGGTAGGTGGGTCCAGATCAACAGGCGCTTTTTCATAGCAACAAAGTCAGATAAAGAAGAAACAGCTTAACTTTCCCCTTTCAAACAGGAAAACATTATCATGGTGCCTATTTAACAAGGAGGTAAATTTTAAAATAATTGTCCCAGTTTCCAAGATTATGTAGAAGCTGTATTATGATTGACACACATTGCTCCTACTGGCAAAATTTGCCTGAGGCACCTAGTCAGAAGTAATGCTGCATTGTCTTGATTTCCAGGCGTTCAAATATTTTGCTGCCGAAAGCTTTGCAACAAGCTTAATACTGCCACTAATATTAGGCTTTTCCTACAGGCGAAATAAACCCAAGTTTCTGCACAGCTTTTTGCAATGCAACTGTTTGTCACAAATACCAATAAAAAAACCTGTACATTTGTAAATACTTAAGTTATGTTTATCCTTACTTTGGCATTTGTCACAGAACATTTCTTAGCATCACAGACTATTAAAGAAACTCATGTTCTTGATATTAGCATGAAAAAAGAAAATCTACTTTTATCAATTTGCTACCCTGTCAAAGCATTAATGTTTCAAAAATGAGAACAGATGTTAGAGACAAACTATGTAATAACAAACTTTATCCCACTTTGTGTTTGCTCTCCTTTCTACCCCCTTCCCCTCCCCTGCATCCTGGAGGGAGACGTTTTAACTACAGCGTGGATGTAACAATGAAATGAAAAGGAGTGATGAGCTGGAGGGGGCTATTGTGAGAAACACAGGAGCTCCTTATTCAGTGTCCACCACCAAATGAAAGAGTATGCTGGAAAATGTCACTGTCTGAAATTTCTCCTCTAAATACTGCAAGGCTGATCACTTGGGCTTTGGCATGACAGAATTAAAATAGAATTAATTTATTTCTGGAACAGAAATTACTTGTACTTACGACAAAATCCTCGCTCCCTTCATTTCTTACAAATCCAAATACAAAAGCCAGGCAGGAAGATGCATTTGTATAATTAGTCTATTATAAAGGCAATATTTTATTCTCATATGGTTATGAAAAATAATATTCTGCTTAAATGAAAAAATACAATGCATTTTCCCTGCCTCTAATATACTTTATTTTACTAGAAAGTATATTAGCATGCTAGTATACTAGCAACCTTGTGTATTTTGAGAACTGTCATGCAGAACTTGAGCTATGATTCTTCAAGCATTTACACAAACACTTTTTAATGTATGTGTACTTTCATTGCATTCATGGGCAACACAGGTGTGCAAGTGGCTGCACCAGGATCTAGATTCCGTAGTGCAACAGGTCTTCAAAACACTACAGATCCTATGAAAAAATCAGGTATTAAAGTATGCTTTTTCCCCCCAAATAACTATGTTCTGCTGTGTTATTTTGACTTTCCTACTGATTAGCAGCCATCCTTCTGATCTGAATTTAAGAAGTATCCCCAAAATACTGCTGACTTAAAGCAGATGATGCAGGACTTTCCCTCCAATTTTGCAATAGCTTGTTTTTATGGATCTGAAAACAGAGGGGACAGTTCCTAGGTCTGGGTATACAGAGGAGAAGGAGGAACAGGAAGGCAGGAGGAGCCTTGAGCCTGAGGATAATGACTGCTCTGTGCTCTTTATTTTTAAACAGAACTCTCCAAGTAAATCCTGCTTAAAAATGAATAGCACTGTATGGCCATACCTGAATAAACACTGATTTCCCGGAAAAAGTCTTTTGCTCCCTAAAATCAGCTAAACGAGGCCACAGAGTACAAGTGTGATATTTGGAAATGGAGGCATCTGGAAGGTCCCACTGTATATCTGCCTGGTAGGAGGCAGAGTTCCTACTTTGGCCTCTACAGGATCCCATAAGTCAAATGCTGGCACATGTGTGAGGCCCCTTTTCATACCTTTGATCCCCACATAAAGGCAAGAGTGGAGCGAGAGGCCTGGCATTGTGCGAGTTGTGCACTGCTGTCAGCCCTGGGTCCTTCAAATGGCCTCTCTGCACTTGGTATGACAGGTGGCCTACATGAAGTGAGGGAGGATTAGGTTCCTTCTGTGCCCTCTAAATGACTGGCGTAGATTACTGGCTCCTACAAAGGGATTTAAACATACCTTTCCCAACAAAAAGCAGTATATACATATGCATGTAACTGGATGCTCAATTTTTATGAGTAATTGCTCTGGTTATATTTGTAAATGAGGCAAATGCGTGTAGAAATGACCAGCTAGGGACACAATTATTTGTGTGCAGAACTGACTTACATGATGAAGAACTGAATACAATGAAATTATCTACATGATTGAGGAATAATAATAATTTGAGATTAACAACACACATATTTTTCCCTTGATTTTACTGCATTCTTTTCCTTTTATCATTAATTAACTGACTTTGTGAACAGAATATTAAAAAAAGAGAAGTAGATAGGTTGCATTTCTACATCTCCTAAGGATTGCTTGGGCCTTAAGAGAAACTAACAAAGCTACAGCAGATTTGGGTGAGTTGTTTTTGTTTTTTTTTTTTAAAGTAACCTAAATCAGATCCTGCATTCCCAAACATCAAAACATACCATTAACAAGAAAACAAATTGCATCCTCATGCACTACTTATATTTCTAATATTTGTGTTACTTTCCTCCAAACAGTTGGTTTCTTTCACATGCACAGCAGCCACAATTTCTTTCACCTCAGAGCCTAGTGTACTGTGACAATTACCAATAGAAAGAGTGTAAAAGCAACTAGATTTCTTCATTATTATTTCAAGGAAATCATAAGCCATCATTGTAGTTACTCTTCCTGGTCTGGGTTATTTGGTATTGTTCCTAGTATTTCTCTTGGTGTTTCAGTTACTAAAACATACACAGTGTCCATATAGCCCTATATGCAATGGCTAAGGAAAGCAATGACAGCTCCTTTGTGACTGCATATGTCCCACTTCCTAAAGGGAATTCTGAAAAATGAAGCCTTGTGTTGAACATTTCCTTAAACAGGTTAAAAAAAAAATAGATAATCACTTTTTTTTTTTTTTTTTTAATGGAGCAATTCATAATTCTCTGGCAAGATTAATGAATGGAAGGGTAGATTGTAACATTTTAATAAACGTATCTGTCACATGAACTGCAAGTCTGTGTCTGCATTTGTCACCTTGGCCCTGAGAAGTTGAGGGATGCCTTCTGGGGAGCATGAATCTTTGTGCTCAACTATTTAATGTCCAAATCTCCTCTCAATATTAATAGAATTAACCTTTTCCTCAAAATGACCAAGAATCATCCAAGGATGACCTCCTACTTTTTGAATCCTCTATTATTTCTGTTTTTATTTACCTTTTAACTTATTTATCCCCTTTACTCCTCATCCTCTCTCTAAAACATTCTGCTCAATGGTATCTTCATTTCTTTGAATATCTCTTTTGTCTAGTTAGTTACTTCTTATTTCACTATAAACCAGGGTATTTTTCCCTCTTTGCCAGATATTGAGGCTGGTAATCAAAGGTCAAAAACTCTGTTGAATTCACACACCAAAAAAACCTCAAAAGGCCTTCTGCCCCCCAATAACCTCCTTCTCCCTTAGAACCACCAAGCAATCAGTTGCTCTGTTTCAGGGACCCCAAGTACAGCACCAAGGTGACCCAGTGAGATCCTCAAATGGAGGTGAGGCATGGGGCAGAACATGGTCATCTAACAAAGTGCAATTTTGCATATATTTGCAACTACATCAAAAGAAAGGGCCTCCTGTGGCCACCTTTAAGTTACTTCCTTATGTGCAGCTATAGGGTAAGGAGGGACAAGAAGAGATTTTAAACCATATCCATTCAAAATACAGTCACACGAGGCATTCAATTAGCTTCAGTGCAGGCTTGCTAGGTTACAATTACACGACCAAGAGCTTAGTGTAAATTCCTCACGGTGCGCCACCCCTCTCTCCACTTCTCACTTCACTTGTGAGCCCAGGAGATGACCTTGTAATGTGATGACTTACAGCCTCCTTTTGCAGCTGGAGTTTGTAACTTCTACAAGCAGTGATTTTAGACCCTATTCAGACTGGACACTTGCTGGCAGTCGTGGCGGTAACAGCTCTTCTTGGTCTCAACTGCATCTTCACAACAAGGGGAAGAATGTAAAGAAGCAAAACCAAACTACCTACTTCTTTCAAGTCCGGAAATATGTTCCCCAGAACTCGGAAAATGTTTGCTTAGTCAGATCCACAGTCTCTCTGAAGTACAGCTTACACCTGTGGTTTACAACTGTAGTACTATAGTTCAGTTCACATCTTGGGCTGTGGGAAAGGTGTGTGGAATAGCTGAAAGGCAAAGGGGCTGTAAAAATGTAAGGATCTTGACAGACTGTCTATGATCTTGCCATCTCTTCAGGCCAAGCAACATCATTCAGTGGATGTGAGAAAGGCAACAGGGCTCCAGCAACCACCTCCCCACTTTGCCTTCCCCTCTCTCTGGAGCAGTCATCCCTGTGTGACCAGACTCGCCATATTCCCCTGAGCTTGTGGCAAAGGTATTTTTCAGTCTCATCTTTATCATGAATGTCAATGTCAATGCATCCAGGCCAATGGCAAGAGACTTTGACATCTCCTCCTCACAGATACTCCAAATAACTTGGAGAGTTTTTCATGTTACCTGAAAGAAGTCAATTAATTTCTAGTTTGTTCAGTGACTTTTTCGTTAGGCTTTTGAGTCTTAAATGCTTCATCAGGGACCTTTTGGGGCAGCTCCACAGCACTATATATTACCAAGAGGTACTTTAACTAGATTTGATATGAGGTCATTCCTTTGAGTGCAAGATTGAGCCTGCTATTTTTTTTGTAAAACACAAAAGCATTTATATAATTAAACAAAAAGTCCACATGTAATCAAGCAATAAAAAAATTCTGAAAACACAATCCAAACAGGAATGTTACAATTTTTAATCTTATGAATAAAGTGAATACAAAGCTAGCAAAATATATTCCAGAAACTGAGAATTTTTGCCTTTTTTTTTGTACGCATGGATTTAAGAAAAATAATTAACCTAATCTTGCAAGTTCTATATTTTTAAGTATAGAACTGCTGAAAGGATTTCTGGGCACCTGGCAATCTAGAATGTCCAGTGGCCTTCTATATATGTAGCTTTATTTCTTGTAAGGTCAATAACATAATAACTTTAGTCATTTTTTTGCTATACTTGGGAAATAAGATTGTTTTAGAATCACCTTAAAAAGGGAGGAGAACACACACCTGTGAGAGAACAAAGGATATTGCTTGACAGTGATAATCACAGTATTTGATAACTTCTTCCTTGCTTTTCTAAAGACATTTTACTATGATACTGTAATGAAAATATTCTAATAGCTGAATTTTGCTTTTATGTATAAAAGAGCTCCAGCAGCTACCCTTTTAATGTTTCATTTATACCACACAAACATTGCATAAGGAATAGTAAATCAAATAGAGATTTAGAAAGCAAAGGATTAAATAAGCAAGACTGGGTTGTGAAGTAAGAAGTCAATAAATAATGGATACTCAAGTATTATGCTTTTACTTGTTGCTTATCCTGTACATTTGAGCAATTTAGTCAAATGATGGAAAGGTCCCTACAAAAGAGTATCTAAGTTACAATCCTCACTCCTCCACAACTGAAAAAGTGCATTGAGAATAACCTTTCTATGCTTTGCTTTGAGAGTTACTTGTTGCCTGAGGGAAATGAAATGCCCTCTGAGGGTTGTAGTGGCTGTTTAAATACTCTGTGTAAAGCTATGATGAATCTCTGTAGGAAAGCAAAATGTCAACAATAAAAAATGTGAGCTAACAAACCCCCTATTTTTTGAATTATTACGAACACTAGAAAAAATAAATTACAAGGGTTATACTTACAGGAACGTCGACATATTTTGCAGCTGCTTTCACCTTCAGAAAAATAAAAAATAAAACAACACATAGTAAGTGCTTATTACTACAGATTGTGCACAATTTCAGAATTATGCACGGAAAGAAGAACAGAACCATTGTGAATCCAAACACTTACAGTGAATGAAACTAATGATGAGAAGAAAGTTCCTTCATCATATCTTGACAATTTAGACAGCACACCTTCTAACACTGAAACAATCTGGAGGAAAAGCACAGAGTAAAAATCTAAATACACAATATGAAAAGTAAATATTTGGAATGAGAATGTGAGCTTTCCTTCCTCAGATTTTTATTGTTCAGCAGGGCAATGCAAACTGTAAATTTGATCCCTTTCTCCATCTCACAAAGTGCTGAAATCAAGGACAACATTCTTTTCACAGCTTCATCTATTGATTGAAGGAAATCATTGAATCACTGCAGAAATAGAAACCCAACCCAAAACTTCTCTTGAGGTCGGCCTACTACCCAACACCACTTTGCTGCCTCTAGATTGTGTGGTTAAACGTAAGAATGTGTGTTCCCAGCATGTATTTTGGGCAGAAAACACACATTACTTTCTATAACCACAATTTCTATGATCACAGCTTCAGTGATGATGGAGTGCAACTGTTAAAGGTGGTGATCTTAATACCATATTTCTCTTCTCTTTGCTATTGCATAGAAACCCAGCTCTGATTTCTGCCAACAGTGTAATAGCACTGGAGTTTTCTGTCAACAACGTATGTTGACAGAAAGGGACAAAAAAATGTATGCCCTAAATCTTTGGTATGGTGTGGTTCCTATCTCCCGTACTTTCACCTGCAATTCTCTGAGTAGTGTGACTCCTCAGCAAGTGACACGAAAAGGAGTTTTTGCCAAAACTTATTCCTGACCAAAACCAAAGCTTACCTGCATTAATTATAGCCTTAATGTTTAAACTCCCCCACATTAGCCTTAAAGCAAACAAATCCCCTTCTCGTGTCCCTCTGTGATGTTATGTTGCTCAAGGAATTAATGGTATATAACATAAAATATCTGTCAGCCATTGTATTCCTGCACATTTATTTTACACATATGAATTGCTTTCCAGTTTATACAAAGATTTAAAAAATGTCATCCCTTGCTTCCAACACAGCCATTCCCACAACCACGAGTATCATTTTATGAGTGTGAGGACAGAACAAAATTCCATCTGGCATGCTGTTAATGGGCACTGTAACAGTGTCACAACAGTGTCACCTCCAGAGGAACTGAGATCATCACTTTACAATGAGCCCTGCTCTTAACAGTTCAAGGAGCAGGAGCAAGTGCAAACTTACATTTGTCATTTATCAATCTAATCTGTCATATTTACAGTGATTAATTAAGACACCAGTATGTAGGTGCTGATCAAGGAATAAAACCACATCACGAGAGAGAGTGGCAGTTGCTTCTGCATCCAATGCACAGTATAATTACAGTCCCATTATTAGACCAAATACCAGCTTTCTGCCTTGCTGATGCATGCCCGTGAGAAGCTGCCATTCATACTTTAACTCATTTTATGTGACTGCCAAGGATTCTTTCTGCAGAAAGGTATTCAATCTTATTGCGCAAAGATCCACTACGGAAGGGGCTGATCTCACAAACAACATAGTGTCCACAGTGCCAACAAATGGTTCCAGTATAAGTGGGAAACAGAAAGAAAAGAGAGCAAAAGACTGCAGTGTCAAGGATGTCCATTTAAACGAAAGGCTTAATTATGAAGCTGGAAACTTGTTTTATGAGATCTCAGTGTATGGACATGTGAAACTCTAAGAGCATTTCTGCATATACCTCACATTCTCTGAATTGGTTACCCTGAGACTCACTGTGCTTTGTTTCACCGTTTTGTGCTATTCCTGTGATTTGTTAAGTGCTTTAGCTTGGTAAGTCTTGTGTACAAAATGCACAGTATAGTCTTTACCAAGAAAACTCCCACTGCAGTGGAAGTACTCTTTTCACTTTCATAGATGATCTACAGCTAAAAGCAATTGAAACACTACACTGGAATATAAAGAAAACAATACAGAGGCAAAGGCTAAAAAATAATGAAAATATATTAGATGAAAAAATTAACACACATGGATATCATGCACACTTTTCCTGGCATTTTCCTGGCCCAAACCAAGAGTGATACTCAGCCTTCCTATGTACCCGTAGAGGTTTTCTGCCTTGAAACAGAAGCAATCATGAAGTCATTGGCATTTCACATCTTAATTGAGGAGACTGGTTAAGCTTCTAAGGATCAGCCAATGACACAGGGTATTTGCTTCCTGTTCTGAGATTTCAACCTCTGGTAATAGTATATGTGATGACTAACAATGCAAATCCCTCTATACTGACAGCAGTTGTCTCTAGAAATTCTTCTACACATATCCAAGAGGAATGTGACTATTTTCTTCCTTCTTCTATAATCTCAAATATATATATATATAAAAAATCAAATGGTTTAACTTTTAACAGCATGACTTGGTCTGATTAAATTCCCCTTTCTTCCTCTTCCTCTTAAGCAACACTCAAAACATAAACTGTCAGGTTAGTTCAGAATGATGACAGCTGGCATGTAAAACTCGAAATTGCTGGGCTGAACCATTTGTAGCTCTGTTTACATCAAAACTTCACTTCAGAGAAAAAAAATGTGTGGTTTCTATACATTTATCAGTAAGTGGACACATTTTGCTTAAACTTCTACAACAACTCTACAAAGTCTTCCTCTTCAACTCCTGTGCAAGCATGGTGAGTGTCAATCCAAAAGGAGATTCCTGCTCCCTCCACCCGCTGCTAGCAAGCTCTGACAAGTGAAAATGAAGGCATGACGAAAATATGGCCAGAGTCTTATTTTTTTGCCACTAACTCACAAATCGTGAATTTATGGCTTATTTCTCCTACTTTGAAAATCAGATATATCTGGGTAGCTTGCAATGCATAGATAACAAAAAGTCTTATAAAATCTTTCTCTTCTGTCATTGTCTGCTGTGTCCTTAAAACCACTAGGGACTGAAAGATTTTATTTTGTAACAAGCACTTAGGAGATCTGCTGCAGTAGAGGTGCTACAGTAAGACAAGACATTGTTTCACTTTTCTTCACTTATTCTCCAAGTCCCTATATCACATCAAAACATATTTTATTTTAAAATATAAAACCCTACAAAGTCAATCTCAAGAAATAACAACTTATAAAATATTTTTAAATTAAATGGTTTGTGGAACAAAACCTCATTAAAAATTATACTGACACTCTGGATGTGTTCCATCTCTTAATACAAAATTTAAATACTATTTAGTAATAGGAAGAAAGGTTTCATGTGAAAAATCAAACAAAAAACCCCATGCTAGTACTTAATATTGACATAATCAAGTCCTACCAGTTCTACTAGCTGCTAGCAGTTCCTATCTATAACAGAAATACAGAAGACAAGCGTATCTGATTGGCAGGTTGCACAGAAATTGTTTACCTAACGGGTTATAAAATTAAATTCAATATTATTTGCATGACTGTTATTCACAAATCATGTTGTTGTCCCCTCTAATCTCACTGTGTATAGAAAAACTGTAATATTTAAAGACATTTCAGGAGTTCAATAATTAGAGATATATTTTCTGCTTTATTATAAATTAAAATCTAAATAGTTTTACCTTTGAAACAAGAAGTGAAATAAATTCTTTAACAGTTTCTTCAATCAAGTCATCTATTTTTGAGTGGTATTGTTGCTGTATTTAAAAAGATAAAGAAGCATTAGCATATATATGAACACACACTTTTGTCATAAGTCATAAATGGTACAAAGCTGACAACCCTGCTAGATCAGATTTACTGAAAATTATCATTTTGAACATCAGAAGAACAAACCCTTGAAAACGATCCACCCAATCAACACTTCCTTACATTCTCTGTTGAAAATTTTCCCATGTACACTGTTGAGTTAAGCAGCTAATGGGGTTATTATTTAGATGAATTGAGTTCTTACTCTTATTCAGGCGAAGGAATGTGAAGGATACTTTTTGTCTTCTCCTATATAATTAAGGTGGCCATGTATTTTTTTTTTCTAAAGGGTTGGTTTAGCTGGAGAAGCAAAAAGACTAGAATAAGATTTAATTAATACAGCATTTCATGTCTGACAACTCTCATTCATAAGTTATTTTAAATGTCCTCTAGAAATAAAATGAGCTCCAATTGTTCATCCTAAAAGAGCCTTTCTGTTAGCACAGTGAGCCACAGTTTATACAAATCTTACAATATGCTCAAGCAAGGGCAAAATTAAAATTTCATCAACAAAGCAGAATAGATGGTAACAAATTAATAGCCCATAAAAGGCATAATAAAACAGACTTCATTCTCCATAGCCTTTTTCTTTTGCTTTTTCATAAAGAAGGTGCCTTTAAGTAAATGCTTTTAAAATAAATCTGAAAGACTTTTTAGATAATACTACAGAGTTCTCTCCTGAAATTAACAGGAACTAGGGATCCCATTCTGTCAAGGAGGCACATCAATTTAAACAGTAATTCTTCCTTTAGAAACATTTATCTGACAGCAAAGATTGTCCCCAATAGCCACTTCACAGAAAATGTGACTTGTAAAGACTAACCCTGTCTTCATAGTTCAAGGCTACTTGGAACAGCTAACAGCATAATGCTCGGAGTAAAAGTACTGAGGTCACTATAAACATTAGCCTAACTTAGCAGCTGCCAGCTTAATAGTTTTCAGAGTTCTAAGTTTTAAAGGCTATTTTTCATCTGCCTCAATTGCTATACAAACCAAAACATTAAATCTGATCTGCTTAATATATTTAGGGATGATTTTCCAAACAGTGCACCTACTGAACCTGTGTTTAAATTAAGAGAGACTAAAATTGTGAGATGTGTTTGCCCACACATATGTACCTGCTACTGGTACCAACATCAAGCCTGTTAGTTTTTGGTATACATTTCTTTTAAAGTTTAAAAACACTCAGAAAGTGTGAATACACATCTCAGATAAATAGCAGCAAACATCTTGGAACAGTGAAAGAGTGCATTAGAAATACATCACAGAAATTTCCACAATTTCAGATATATTTTATTCTAACCATAAAAATGTCTTTACCAATATATTATTCTCTTGATCTGCTAAGGACTTAAATCACCCCGAACAGCCTGTGACATCTGTTGCTTGCAGTCTTCAGAAGGCAATAGTTTTTTACTCTCTGAAAACAGTAATTATTCTCCCACAGATGCATGTCAAAACTATACATATTCCTATGATCCATGAAAAATCACAGTTGTGCCTCCCATAAATCCTCCACAACTTTATCACCACAGCATATTAAATCTATGTATATTCTAAGATCAGTTCCTATATTTTTGCCTTTTTTCCTCTTTTTTTTTTTTTTTTCACACCACAAGGCAAATATAATTTTTTAGGAATGGAATATAACCAGTAACTTCCTTGTGTGTCCAAGAAAAACAAGAACTAAATGAAATTACTTTAAAATCACAAGGCTCCAACTTATGACATTTATTTAGAAATAATTATTTATTTTTTTTAAAATCTGAATTTTTTTCCAGATTTATTTTGCAGATCATGAGATTATAAATTTTTTAACCCACTCCTCCCCAACGTCAACTTCCACTAAAAGAGCCGCCCCTGACAAAAAAAAACTTCCAATCCTCATTGAAGACTGACTCCAGAAGACAGGCTTTAAGAAGATGGCAAATATTGTAGAATCAATGATAAAATCGAATGAGTTGTAAAGGTTGTGTGCAGGATCCTGAAATCAGCACTTGTGGAATTGTAGCTTTTCTACTTCTGCCAAGCCTGCTCTCACTCTTCCTCCAAACACTTTTATGGATAGTTGTGCCTTTACATTCCTCTGCTGGCTGATGTCACCACAGTCCACGTGGAGTCTGAATCTAGGCAAGTTAGCTCCCACAGCTAAATTATTTGAATACACATTGTGGAGTCTTTCAGCATCATCCCAAAGCCCCTGAAGGAGGTAATGTAGAATGCAGCTCTGCCTTTCCAGCTGCCCTAGAGTAACTCTCAGTAAAATACGAAATACAGATGCAGCTGTAGGAGGTACATGGGGAAAAAAACTATGCTTAGTAGTAAAGTGTGTCAGGAGATGTAAAGTCTGGCTTTTGAGGACAATCAAGTTGGTCTGTCAAACGTGCTCTTGATTCTTAGTAGCATTTGGAAGGAGACAAAGTATTTTAGTGCCTTTTGACACTTGTGTTTTTGGAGAAAGAGGAGTTTGTTTCTAAATCCTGTGGTTGCTCATTTCTACAATATATCCAATTTTTTTTTTACCCATTCTACCTCACTAAGTCCCAATATTGGATTTGGTGTTTGTAATTACTTTTTTTTCCCAAATTTTCAAGCTAGCTTTCCTTTGTTTGTTTCAAGGTTGGATGGCTGTGAAAATAAATTACACATGATCATCTGAACAGAAACTGCTACTGTCAACATATAACATTACAACATTATGTGCATATTAAATTGTCTCTGCACTTTTATTATCAAATTGGCTATAATCCTCTACTACTTAGGCAGTTAAATGAGCCTCTCCTTGAATTCTATGAACCAAAATAGCTTCAGAAACAAAGTTAATAAAATTCAATCCCACTTTTCCCTGAATTATTCTATAGATATACATAGCACTAGCTGTGGCACATTCCACTGAAATGGCACATCATTCTTTTTTCACCAAATTGAAATGGATGTCTCCTCTTTTATAAGCATGATAGGCTACAGGGAGGCTGGAATCCAGGAACAACTACAATAGCTTCTAGACATGTTCTGCTATGAAACACTCAACAGTATATGTCAATGGCATTTACTCTGTTCATGCTGCCCAAATAAGCTGTGACTGAGATCTAAGGTCCTGCTTGGATCTAACAAGTTGTTGGTCTAAGTGGCCCCAGAGACATTTTCTATTTGATTCTTGCTTCCAGCAATATTTCCTGTGTGATTCTTACCTATCATATTCAAAAAGAATGTTGCCAGAATACTGTAGCATCTAGATCAGAAAGTTATAAATTAATAGGTTTTAAACTATTTATCACAGATAACAAAGGCCAAAAAATCTTGCATTGAATGTTGTGTGACAGAAAAGGTTTCCCTTACTGCTGCTACTCATTTGACTTTTCTCAGTGATGCCCAGTGATAGGATGAGGGGCAATGGGCACAAACTGGAACACAGGAAGTCCCACCTCAACATGAAGAAAAACTTCTTTCCTGTGAGGGTGATGGAGCACTGGAACAGGCTGCCCAGAGAGGTTGTGGAGTTTCTTTCTCTGGAGACTTTCAAGACCTGTCTGGATGCATTCCTGTGTAACCTGCCCTAGGTGAACCTGCTTTGGCAGGGGGGATGGACTAGATGATCTCTAGAGGCCCCTTCCAACTCCTACCATCCTGTGATTCTGTGACTTGGGATCCATGGACGGTAAAGGAGTAGCACCTATTGGCTTCCAGTTCAGGAAAGAAGGAAGTGGGATACTGCTCACAGTACAACTACCCAAGAGTACATACACAGAAGCTAAGAAGTCGGGCAGGCAACTGATGGAGAAAGAGCGGAAGCCGGTACGTTACTTAGACGTCTTGCGGTACTCTTCCCCTGTACTCCATGAATTGCCATTCTGGTTGTCCATGAAGCAGGCTGCAGGCACCAACAGTTAGTATGAAACTAGGTGATTCTCCCCTGCATCTGTTTCTCAAGCCCTTGTAGGGCAATTGCCAACCAGTGCAGAAGGCATCCAACCAGCTGAGCTCTCTTTAAACACGAATACATTGTTGTACTGCTTATGCCTGTAACCAAATGATGCTGCGCTTCTCTTAGGTTTTAAGGTGATATCCAGAAGGCAAGGAGGGGAGCCCTCCTAAACTGCAAACTTAGCAACTCTTTATGAGAGTGGATGTAACTGGAAGACATTTTGGAGAACAGTGAGCAGTGCATGAAGTAACATAGAAGAACCTGGGGATTCAATCAAATTTAAACTCTAAACTCAAGATGCTATTATTGGTAACCGTGTCTTAATTACATAAGTAAGAATTCCCTCCTATCTGACAACACGGGGAAAACTGCATCTGACTCTACTTGAACAAGGTCTACAACTGCTCATAGCTCTGTATAGTGAATGAAAAGAGCGCTGTATTCAAGGAGATGTTAGAATCTAACTATCATGAAATAATACCTTCCATCACTTGCAGAATAAGTCCTAGAAATTGTCAGATGGATATTCGGTGTTGAGTTTTAGGTGAATGAACAGACCTTTAAAAAAATGTTATAGAATGCTTTTCTTCATTGGCAGAAAAGACCATGTTTGAGACTAAAATGAAGATGGAGGAGGATGAGGAAAGAAAAGTAATATGGAAAAGGTTTCAAGACCAAGTGGCTAATTGGAAACACCAGAATTGCTATAGAGGAGCCAGAGATGCAACTGTTTATGTTATGAGATGATGTCCTGCCTGCTTTGATAGACAGGCAGATTCTAGAAGTATCTCACCCAACAAATCCTGAAGCATTTCAAACAACCATGATATCAGCTACAAGCAACTGAAATGCCTACTTTTTCCTAATCTTAAAAAAAAACCCTTGGGAATGGAGAAGAAGCTGATAGACAAGCATTCAAATTTATGAGAAAGAAGGAGTTTCCACATTATCTGATAATTTCTGATATGTGAGGAATTTGAGATTCCTTTGGTATATTAGATGAATTGAGATGAAGATTAATTTGGGGATTTTGAAAGAAGTATGTATTTCATCACAGGTATGCTAAATTGTCAAACTCTTGCACTGAAAAGAAGCATTGGAATCATTTGGGGTCATGATCAGACCTAGTAGGGAACAAGGACTGTACTTGTGTTTTGGTGTTGTGAAGAGTGTATGACGGAACTTGAAAATCTAGAGAATGAGAAATTTCAGAAGAGACTCTGGAGAGGGAGGGTCTGCAGTTCAAAAGGTAACTGAAAATGATGACCTTTGGCCCTGAGGGGACTGGCTGACAGTGCAGTGGGCATCATCCAGAGCAGGTAAGAGGAATGGCGCGACTGCGGAGAATGAATCTACCCCATTTGCCTTCAGGTCTTTATGGAGGTACTGGTATTGCCTGTCCCCAAAGAAGGGTGGGCATGTGTGTGTTTGCAGGTTACTGCTTGGACACTAAGTAAAAGATGAAATGGAAGCATCTGTCTCAGGCAAAGAGTTGTTAGTTGTGGTTAACTTCTGATGACCCTGAAAAAAATTGTTTGTTGCTCTTTTGCCTCACTGAGTGGTGAAAGAGCCCAAAATCTTGTGACCTGGTAAGACAGGACACTGGGTCTGAAAAGCAGAAGAGTGAAGAAGTCATCTGGAACCACCTTAGAGGATTAACAAGGAGAGAAGAATTGAGAAGCTGATAAACAGCCAGTAGCAATGTCAGGCTGTAAAGGAATTCTGAGTGCTAGGCTAACAAATTAACATGAAAAGCAGTATTATCATTTAAAATTAAAAGTAACTGTTAATACTCAAAGAAAAAATGTAGGTTATAAAACAATGAAAAGACACTTACCCATTGACAAGCAAACTGGTTCATGTCACGGAAAACCAAAAGGAAAAATAAAGATGACAGAGTAGAACAGGAAAATGATGAATGTCTCATTGAATTGGAAAAAAAAAAAAAAAAAAGACAATTACATCAAATATGCTAACTTAAAAAGATGAGTCAATAAAATGAACAGCATAGCATAGAAATGGAAAAATCAAAAGAAAGGATGTGATCAAATAATGTAAACGTGAAACTGCTCAAAGCAGACATTTTTTTTTGTTGCCAAATTCTGACAAATGGTTTTACCCTCTCTCCAAAACCAAATAAAACAAAATTACACTGCTAATGCATTAGCACAGCAAGAATGGTTTTAATTTTATGCTGGTGTTCTCATCAGTCTACATAGTATGCTTTTTTCACTTCACAGGTTATTTCTCCTGAGAGTGACAACATAGGAAGGACAGTAGTCAGTGAAGTCTACATATCCTTCAAAAGCACATCAGTGCTCATTGTGGAGTATCTACAGTCCTGGCAACAGACTACTGCCAAAACACTCCCTGGCCTTGCAGATCAAATACAAAGTCCCACCAAATTACCTGATTATTTATTTCCTCTATTTTCAGCATGTATACAGGCATGAACACCGGGTATATGAACCATTTAAAAACAAACCTTACTTGTTTAAAACCTGGTTGCAAAGGACAACGTTTTGGCTCTATTTTACTATTACAAAAGAGTCCTGAAGTGGGCTGTTTCTCTGCTGCAACCCAACAGAAATTCCCAGAGGGGCCGTGAGTCAAGAAATCCTCTGAATGCTCAACAGACTCATAGGTCACAGCAAATAAATTACAGAAGCACTCTGTGTCTTCTCTGCGGGAAGATGGGGGGTTGTGTCTAGCATGATACTTCTAGGGAGCAGCCTATGCATGCTCCTGTACAAACAGAGCTACGTGACACATTTCAGCTAGTTTGAAATTAATCTACTAAGGACTGTCTGCAGTGTGAGATGTTTCAGATTAACCAAACATAGGAATTAAACATACAAAACTCCACTTACCTCTTGCCCCCCATCCAGTATGCAAAGTTTAGCTGTCTGTTTTTTGGCATCAACTAAGACATTAAACATTGTACACAGAGAAGAAGGGATACGCAAGTCTGTCGATTTATTCATCTTCTGCAGCTTTAGTTCAAATGCAATTCTTGTTCTGTTTATTAAAATGTAATTCATAGTATGAGTTTCTGATAATTCTAAACAACCAGTGTACATATGTATAAACCTTACTAAACATGTTGGCTTAACAATGTACATGCATGTGAGAACATCTTAGAAATAAAATTCTGTAAGGGCAGAATACCTATCCATTCAATAAACAATTGTGTTGATAGTAATCTCAAGGTTCTGCATGGCTTCAGCTAATTCAGAATAATAATAGAAGTATTACCTTGCCTACTAGATAACAATATGCTTCCTTGTATAATGACTAAGAACAATTTCAAGCAATGAAAATGCCCCACATTTTTCAGCACTTCTATGTTAAAATGCAGTTTATCATACCAAATACTTGCTCCTAAGAAATATAATTTAAAAATCCTCTTCTTGCTTTAATAGAAAAAAGAATTTTACTGAACAAAAGGAGTTTATTATTAAACAAGTATATATAGTATATTCATATAGAAAAGTAAGATGTATCAGAGGATGCATAATACAAAAACTCTATTTTCCTCTCACACCAGTGTAAATAAGGAGCAATGTCACTGAAATAAATTATAATAGTTCAGAATATATAAATATAAAAGTAATGTTTACTTCCACCCTTATTTTCAAATGTGGGTACCAGAAACTGACACAATATTATAAGAAGATGGGAAGAGAAGCACTGTATTTCCATTTTAGAAAGTCTTATAGATCATATAAGTATCACATTAAGAGTTATAACAGAATAGTTCCATTATTGGTTTCTGAGTTGCTACTGTCTAATACAATCCATCCTGCGAGTATAATTTACTTACTTTATTGCCTGATGTACAGTATCTTTGACCACACTAACACAGTGTATTAACACTAGTATGTTATGTATTCACTCTAAAATATTTAATACATTTAATGTATTGACACTAGGATCATTCTGTAATATTAATTAAGCCTTCATTTATTGCCACCAGAATCTTCTTATTCTCTACAAAAGCAAGCAGTAAAGATGTTCAGATTGGTATCACAGACCAAAAACTGATCCATAAGGAATTCTTTTTGTAATTGCTTCTTTTCTCAGTTTTTGGTTGTGGTACTGGCAGTGAGCCATTTTTAACCTATTTTTTGTGTCCACTAGAGTCCACACAGTCAAATCTGGCATGGTGCAAAGTTTTAGATAATATCTAGCATTAGACTTATTGCCTAGGAGAAATCCAAGTATATTTATATTAACACAATTATTTTTCCATATTGATATGTAATAATCTTAAAAAAAGACATAAGATGAATTTGAAAAGATACATTTTTCATTAAATTATTTTAAGTAGTATTAATTATATGCATCTTTTTATTTTGTCCTGTTGGTAAGACATTGTAAAGATTTTTTTCATTTTTGTCCAGGCTTAAAGTAAATATAAGCAATATATTACTGCATCTCAATGCTACTCCTTCTACAGTTTTTAAGACTAAGTTTGTAGCGATAGTCTTCCAGTACTTTGAGATCTCACCATTTTTCGAAGATTTGTTAGATACTTGTAGTTGACTGAACTTCTATGCCAAATTCTTTAGAACAGACGGATGTAAGCTTACATTACTTCAATTTTAGTAGATATTGCCTCACATCTTCCCTTGCTACAGAGCTTAGACTTTTATTCCATTAACTATAGAATCCCCTTACCAAAATAAAAAAGCCTGTGAAATACTGCTGCCTTTTTTACCATGATTTCATCACTGTAGCTCTAACAGGCTCATATACTAAGCCTGAGGTTCTTGTTCCTTCTGTGTTTAATAGAAAATAATGAAATACTATGTTACCAGATTTAACCTTAGTGGATATTAAAGGTTCTATGTTTCTTCAGCTTTCCTTATCAATGCTGTCTATTTTCCGATTGACATTATTAAAATGTCTACAAAGCTTCTTTATTTTTTTCCCCATTCTTCTATTTGTTTTTTTAAAACCAGTATTTTTATGTGTTCAGACTAAAATTTCTCTGTATGTCGGATGGCTTCTGAAGCACCTACTAGGAGACCCTTGTAAATTTTCTAGACATACAGATATTTCTTCTAAACTCAACGGTATGTACTGAAAGCTATGGCAGAAATCTTCTTAGATAATCTATGCTTAATTTAAAAGAATATACCCATAACGGTAAGATACTGGTCTAGAAAAAAATGCTATGTTTGCTGTAATTTCCAGAAGCTTAGCAATATAAAACTTATTTTCAGTTGGATGACTTCCAGATGACTTAGAGATAGTGACAATCAGAATTCTGAGATTTGCCAAAAATTGCCACAAATATGGAATAGAAAAGAGACCTGGTTTATTCACTTCCAAGGGTCTACTCACAACATATGCAGAAATTCTCCTTGGTATTTCCTAGATGTTGCTAAATTGCTGATTGCCAGATGCTGGGAAACACACACGTCATGCCCCGATTCCTATGACAGGATTCTGCTACAGATGTACCTCTGTGAGCCAGTATGACTGTTCCTATGTTAATTTTTAAATACCTCCCAATTTTCAATTAATCAACTGTACCTTTTAACGCAGGCTTCTATCATGTCAGTGGCCATGAGTTTAAGTCTCTGCTCTAAATGGTGGGCAAATTCTGGTTCTGGCCAGTGAAGATCAAAAACAAACATCTGCAGAGCATCCAGTTTCCAGAAAAGATCTTCAGATGTAGCTGAGCCATTGCTACAAGAAACAAAACAAAATAAAGTCCCCAAGAAACAGAAGATAAATGTATGGATGTCTATCCCAGTTGCCACAGAATTATCTAAGGTAATAATATTTCCTTATCACACCATCTTCCTCCTTCACTTCACTGTATCTCATAGCATAGTTGCTATTATTCCAAGAATGTGAAAATGGTCAGGGAAAATTTAAAGTAATTCCCATTAGGGTGAAAAAAGTAAAGTTTTCTCATCTGTTAACTGAGAAATATGACAGGCTAGGGAGCCAGATGGGATGTTGAGGAACATGGAAAATGAAATAGCTCAAAGTTTAGATCAGGACAGGAAAAATAAAGTGTATAGGAATTATTAGTTAGTAAGGACCTTTTCAAACAGTTAAGACTTTGCACGTATGTTATCTTGCCTTTATAATTCTAGTAGATAAGCCTACCAAAGAAATGAGGATCCTGGTAGTAATACTGTAAAAGAAATACCCAGACAAAGAGTCCCTTGATAAATGCTCATTAATTCTAACTGAGGGAATAACATCAGATCAAGGTGGAAAAAAGAAAATAAACTATGTAAAGAAATCTGTGCACAAACAAAACAGGGGATTAATGTGGCTCTATGTCATCTCAGATAATCCATGTACTTTTAAATTTCTTCTTCCACCCTGAACTGGTTGCTAAATTTAAACATATTTGCTTGTGATAAGATAGAACAATTTAAGGCTAATCTTAGCAGTAACTACAGTTACACTTCCACTGTCATCATGGATTAATTACATTTTTATGATGTGTTGTATTGCAGTGTCTGGGTTATTGTTTAAGGACAGTTATACTACGCAGCGTGGCATTCTAGCATGTCTGTGACACAAGCAACCAAAACTGAGCCTGACAGTCCCAATTAGATCCAAATAGTTTAATGTGTCACTATTGCCATTTTCTTTATTCTGCCTCATGACAAAAGAACATAATTACCAAAACGTTAAGTGACTCCAGCTCTCATGGAAGGAGTCAGCGAGTGCTGAGTGTGCTCAGGACAAGGCAGGATCAGATTAAAAAACAATGCAAAAAGTAGAAAGGAGCTCTAACATCTGACCATGTAATGCCTCGCTGCCTTAACGCTACCATGACTTCAGAGCTATCGCTGTCTTCTGCTATGCTGTCTCACTGCTGAAAGGGGCTGCTGGGCCAGGCGAAGGGGGCAGCCAGCAAAGGCTGGGCAGTGGGTGACAAGCGGGGAGCAGGGACACCTGCCAAGGACAAGGCTGGCTCTGAGCGACCAACCCTGCTTTGAAATGGTGCAAGTTTGGATATCTTCATGACGCACAGCAGGACATTCCATGGTTTTAGATGGGGATTTTTTGATATCATGCATACTTTCCCCACCTATTTTAAACAGTAGTTGTTAATTTTACTGTATTGTGCTCCTGAAAGTAAACAGCAGAATCAGGAAAAAGGCCCATGGGACTGATGAGGTTACAACTTGCAAAGGGACGTCACCTGTTAAGGCTGGACCTGAATAGGGAGCGCTTTTACATGCCACTAAGCTTAATTAAGAAATAGAATGAACAAACCACCGAAACTTCTCAGGAAGTTTATAATCCTGTTATAGTGATTTTTAAGTTATATGATAAGCAAATATTGAAGGTTGCATCACATCTGCTGTGTACACTGGCAGTGAGTGAAATTATAGCTGCTATGTTATACATATTCCATTCAAAACTAAGTCAATTTTTGAGATGGCTGGAATAAAAGAAGATGATAAATTATATAGGGACAGAAACAGGGGCAATCTCAGTATATATATATTATAGGTGATAAGAACACATATTTCCTAAAGAACAAACCATACTTTCTCAAGAAACAAAACTACCACTTTTCATAATCAGATCATACAATTCAACTGTTTTTTATTCTTCCATAGACTGCTTTTTTTTTGTCTAGTGGAATTCCAAATTAAATTCTTTAGGACTCAGGAGGACTAATGTGCTCTCAATAATATCAATGTATTCTTATGCATGTTCGCTCCCTGGTAGCCACTTAATTTGGTTTCATTAGACTACCAAATAAAGTCCACAATTATAATAAATGTAATAATAGACACAGGTTCATGAAACACTAATTCATTCTGTGACAAACACTAATTCATTCATTCTCTTTTCACATCATTTTCAGCTGTCATTCTTCAATTTTTTGGTCATATTAAGCATTGAATTTGACTAACATATTATACTAATAACATGGGGAAGGAAAATAAAGTACTATGACAGAAACCACTTATTCCTACTTCACACATCCAGACACAAATGCCTAATTTGTTTGTTAAATGCTGCAAAAAAATTTGTAATTTCAATTATCATGTTATTGCTATTTGTACCAGATACTTGCTTTATTTGGATTTTAGGATTTTTCCTGCCCCTTATTCAGTAAAAGTATTAGCAATAGTATTAATTGTCCGCACATACCTTAATACCCTAAAGTGGTTGCACAGTCTATAGGTTGGTTTCCCCTAGTAGGAGCTGGTAATGTCACTTCAGTGTAACATGAAGAAAAGCGAAACTCAGTTTTTACCTCCTGCTGTCAAGAGGAGGAATTCCTGCATTCAAATCAAACCACCAAAGCATTTGAATCTCCATCCATAATTCCAGAACTACTTTTTTTTTTTTTTTGTGAGGGGACAGACACATTGTTGGCTATTGAAAAAAAGTTTTATTTGAACATGTATGGTAAAGCTACTTCAATCTAATGAATGGAATAATATTGCTTTACCAGGAAACGGAACTAGTACTCTTTCTTTAAAAACCATATTCAATAAAGTTACCTACATTTTTTAAATTAAGCACAAACTCCACTGTTTTGCTAATTAAACTTTCAGCACTAGTTCTTTGTGTAAAATGTACTATCTAGTTGTTCATTCTTTTAGTCAGGTCACAGCAATAAGAGAAGGTTCCCAACAATTAAAAGTGGCAAATATTATGCCCATCCTAATTTTTTTTTTAGTGACAATTTAACTTTCTATTTGGTCACACTTTAATTGTGAGAGAGGACCAGGCATCTTCAGAGGTCCATTTTAACCTAAATTATTTTGTGGCTTTATGTCTTTCATCATACTGAACACAGCAAAAAAAGGTCCAAGACTTAATATTTCTCCAAGACGCTTCAGTATATTAAACTTAGGAGCTGCATACAGCCTCCTAAGCAATTCACTTAGCCACCGATAGCTGAGACGCAGCTTCCCACTAGGCTTGCCAGCTACCTAAGCAGCAGCAATCAGTCAAAGTCCACTACTAAAGCACACTGGCTGCAAGATCAGCACACACACAACTCTAGAGTAGATGTAGAATATATCATTTCTTGCCTGTATGTGAAATTCCACAGGGTATCTTTGGATGTGAAAACATAGGAGGAATATTAAGTATCTAAGGGCATTCTCAATCAACCACAAGATTCAAAAGCAGTTGGCTTCCATTATTTAGAATTTACCAAGGGCAATGATAGTGATTTTACAAATTACTGCAATTATCCTTTTTTTAAAGGTTATTACTGAGTTATTACCTATTAGTGTTTTGTGAGGACAGTTTACAAAACAGGGCACCAGCTCTATGTCCTTTGTGAGCCCCTAGCTTGTGAGCTTTAGCTCTATTTCATTTCTGCCACCTCAAGGCATATATTTAGGGCTCAGAAAGTCATCTGAGAATTTCTTCAACAGATTTTAAAAAATTACAGAGCCAATGGTGCTTAGCCCCATCTCTCTATTTTCCACCAGTAGATGAGGGGGAAGGATGGAGCAGAACTTTGGCATAGCAAGTAACTGCTTGTGTACGGTCCCTCAAAGATATTAGGGACAGAGCTACGTCACAGTTCCTCTTAGTTCAAGAGTGAGACAACCTGAGGATCTTGCCGTGAAAAAATGTTTCTTGAGTATTCTTTCTTCCTGCATGTTAGCATTTTTGGAAGAAAAGAAGTACAACAGACATTTGTCTTCCGTAACACTTAATAGGAACTAGCTATATTCAAAACTCCTTCTTGCACATGAAGTAGATCAGCTAAATTTCACTATTCCGTCAGTCCTTTGGCTATACTTTTAAATACCCGTCGTTAAAAATGCAGAACACAGCCTCCTATCACTTTAGTGGAGGCAAGCACTGTGAAAGGAACACATGGGGCACGACAGACGCAATCTCCCAAAACAGCACTGAAACATGGTCTCCTGACTTATTCAGCATGTGCAAACACACAGGGAGGTCCAGCATGAGAGCTCAGACATTCAGACCAGATCCCTTCATATTAGAATCAGAGCACTGTGACTGCTCCAGCCAGTCTTTCTTGTCACTCATTATAGCTGAGCCATCACAGGGAGAGTATAGCCAACACATTTCCTTTGATGTTACTTGTTCTGGCTGCAAGAGAAGGCAGAACTATTCTCCTGCAAACATGTATCTTATTCCACATTTCCCCAGCCTTGAGTTTTGCTGAACCTGATGTTCTAGACTGGTACAAGATAGCAACAGATCGCCTCAGATCTGTATCTACAATATTTTTGGTCAGTGAATCTATGTCATGTCCAGACTGAAAATGGTAATATATAAAGTAAACCATAAGCAATTAAAATCACCCACAAATCTAACTTAAAGCCAGGACCAGAAGAGGCAGAGAAATTGAATTTAAAATATGAAATGGTACAAAAATACAATTTAAAGTAGTACATTTGAATTAATAAATAAGTAAGGAAAAAAAGCCTCTTGTTCTTTTGCAGAATATTCAAACTTTTTGCTCTTTAGGATGTTGTGTTCAGCCAAATGGAACAGCAATTCATGGTGTTCTGCATGTCTAGCCAAGGTGTCCTCTGAGTTGTCCTCTCCTGAGACCAATCGAGAAAAACAGACTACTACTCATAACACTTTCCCCTTTTCAGATTTCCCTTCCCAATGCCTATTAATAAAAGGTTGAGCCAAAACAACTGAAAATGAGGTAATTATCTTCCTAAGTCCTGTTATAAGCAGCATACATTAACTGCTCTAAACATGTGATCAAAGAAAAAGAAAAAGCAACAGTTAATCAAAAAATACAAACAATCTTCTCTAGTAATGTTCAAAAGAATTGCAGCAACTTTTAAGTGAAAGTGGGAAAATCTATTTTCATCAATAAAGCACACAAAGAAATGCTCAACTGGGAGTATATTTTCACCTCTTTGTCTTCAGTAAAACTTCTTAGGTATGCACATAACAGCTCTGTTGAATATGAATGGACTTGAGCATGAACACTGGCAAGGTTTGGAGAATATGAAATCTTTTCCTGTTGCAGACAAAATAGACACAGGGCTTGGCATTCTCGGTACACATTTAGCTATAGCTCAGTTGGCTCATAGCTGCTTTTTTGCATTCTTTTTGCTGTAGATTCTTCATTGTGTAATTCAAATTGGTAATAATTACTTGACCAAAATCATCACTTTCACAGAGAAAGAGGCAAGTCTAGCACAATGTAGTGACATACAAAGTCGCTTTCTTGCTAAAGCATCAGCTGTGTGGCTG
This sequence comes from Eurystomus gularis, assembly GCA_013400335.1. NCBI lineage: Eukaryota > Metazoa > Chordata > Aves > Coraciiformes > Coraciidae > Eurystomus > Eurystomus gularis. Next base: position 62,768 of record VZZY01001713.1, read on the forward strand.
GGAGGAGGGAATACAGTGGACTGGGAGAGAAGGACTTGGGGGAGTCAGCAGGGAGAAGAAGCCACCTGTGACATCTGACAAAGCAAGGTCTAGGGTCCTGAATGTAGGTGTCCATGTTGATTCTATGTACAATGTAATATGGCACTCTAGTCCATGTAAGGTGGGTGTTCATCACGACAAAAGGGAAAACTGACAGGAAATACTGGGTTTTGCTTAATAAGTCTTGTAGCCTAGGTATTTGGTTACTGCCCATTGGAGGAGCTTTGTTCTTCCTGAAAAGAATGGGATAGGAGAAGTGGGGAAATAAAATGCTCCTCCTTTCTTTCATGTAAAGGTGAAAGTAAACCCTCTGCCAGCAGCTGAAACACTGTAACCAGCAGGAAAGAGCAAACTTATTAGACTGAGAGAAGGAATAACTGGCTTGCAGTGCCTTTGCTTTTATTTTTTGATCCAAATACAACACATAGCCATTCTGAGATGTTACTTGGCTCTTGAGGAGGACATCGGTAGGCTGATTCTTAAAATACTACCTGAATTCCACAGTATTGCAAAGGTGACATAATACTACCTGCAATCCTGAATGTTAATTTATACATTTTACAAAATACAACTTCCAAGCTCTACATTTAGAGAAAAAGAACATGAAGAGGTGCCTACAATGGAGCCAGCACCTTGGCAGACCTCTTCTCAAATGCTCTGTGAGGTGGCTAAAAGGGGATGACCTTAGAAAGGCCACACCGCAGTGGGGGCACCACTTGTCTCCACTTCTCTTGAGAAGCAGCAGAGCGACAGCTACTGCTGACAAAGGCTTATAGCACACGTCAACCTCAGTGTTCACCAAAGCTTTGAAAATCTCACTGATTAGTTTAGGATGTTATGCATACTTTGCCATACACACCACAAACATTAATACCAGATGGGTATTACGAAGCAAGTGGGGGTGAGCCAATACCACGTATTTTTGGACAATATAATCTAGGAATTTATTGCTACACCAAAACCTTCATTTAGGAAACATCTACCACTATAATCCTCCAAACAGAATTAATATTTATTATATATCAATTACAAATCCAGTATTCGAAATCCATTATTTTTAACACACACAGGTTAGTTTTACTGGATGGGGTTGCTAAAATACAGGCTGTAAGAAGACCGCATCTAAGATTATAACAACTCTTTACTCTGAAAGCTATTTCTTTAAAAAAAAGTAACCCTTGAAAGCATGGGAATAACAGAACAGAATTTGAGTAGAAGACCAATTAGTTTGTATTCAAAGCTGAAATGACTTGCATAAGCACATCAGGAGAAACCTAGCTTTAGTAGAATAAACACAAAAGGTATCAAAGCCAAGGATTAAGAGGAATTTTATCAACTTTTATGGGAGTCAGAAGCAGACCAACAATCATAATACTCAACAGACAAGTGCCAGAAATCTGGCAGAACATGGACTACCAACTCTCTTCTTACAAGGAGTCACATGGAAAAGATGAGGAGTAATGGGTACAAGTTCCTCCTAGGGAGATTCCAATTGGACACAAGAGGAAAATGCTTCACAATGAGAACAATCATCCATTGGAATAATTGCCCCAGGGTAGCGGTGGATTCTCTAACACTGGACACTTTTACGATTCAGCTGGACAGGGTGCTGGGCCATCTTGTCCAGATCGTGCTTTTGCCAAGAAAGGTTGGAGCAGATGATTCCTGAGGTCCCTTCCAACCTGGTATTCTATGATTCAATGATTCTATGAACTTCTGCAGTAATGGATCTGGGTGCTTGTTAGGAGTGTTTAAGTCTGTCACAAAACTTGAGAAGACAATACTTGGCTTGAAATCATGTTACCAAACTTCGCATCTTGAACATGTGTTTTTTGAAGTTTTTCACATTCATTCTTTCCTAACACAACTTTAGCTAAAATAGGGTTCTTCCTGAGCCTTTCTCTAATGGATATAAATGTGCCCTCACACAGAAATCTGTCTTAAAACTATGGGAATAGTCCGACAGAACAGGGCACATATGCTCGATTTCTTTTTTTTTTTTTTTTAAGAAGACAGCACTGAAGTGTTGGGGAGAAATCAAAAAGGAATACGTATTTTTTCAACAAGACAAAGAAATGGATGTACTTCTATTCTGGGTACTTATTAACCTTTTACTATTTTCCCGTAACATGGATATTTAGTCTAATGACAATATTTGTATTTAATTATTTTCAGAACCAATATACAAAGGGTTAATCAAACCTATGCAAAAATGCGATGGGCTGCCTCACTTTACAAAACCATGATCTAAAATCAATCGTCCAAAAGGTTCCCCACTGCTTATTAATTCAGAGGAGTCTCTAGGTTGTTCAGGGTATTAAATACCATCCATACTATGATAGACCTTTGCCAAGCTGCTTTTGTAAGTTATCAGGTTTAAGACTGCTACATTTTAATGCACTAGAAAGCGCAACTCACTAACAGTCCATGCTTGGCTCAGTCCCAAGAAACAATAATTTCCAGCTAAGAGATCATAAACACCATGCAATCCAAATGCAGCTGCACAGAACACTAGCAAGGCCATGCAGAGCTGACATACAGTCAGAAGGTTATTGAAGAATACACACGTGGAGTCATACAAAGAAGTCATCCAGGTTGGTGTAGTAAAGCTAGGTATTTGTGGAAGATTAACAGGCAAACTTGGAACTTTTGGAAGAGCTACATTAGGAAGACTGTTGGTGATGCTCCTGTGAAGAAATAAACAATGTAGGAATACAATAAAAAATAGAATATTCAGAGGACAACAGGGAGAACACCTGATTAGATAGAAAGCTATAGGCAGGTGCTTTGTTCAGATCTTGTAGAAAACACTTACTTGACAGGTTGCCATGACTCTTGTTCAAGGCCTCTATGAATGGACTGGGCAATTGATGATTCCATGAGATCGATGTAGCGGATGACCATGGGAACAAAAATTTCTTGCAAGTGCTTGTGAAACTTTCCATTGCATAAAAATGCTTTAAAAACAAACAAAACACAAATAAAACAGGTCAGACTTTCCCCTACTTTATTTTGCTATAGGAAAGACTAGCTTTAAAAATGTTTTAGTACACAAAAGCATTTTAAGAACAAGATCCAGCTCGTGTAGGAGACACAGTTCATAAAAGATAAATGAAATGCTCCAAGAGGACACTGCAGTACATTTTAAACTGTAATGAAAACTAGGCACATGCTGAAGTTCTTTGTTGAACCAGAACACTTTTGCATCTTCTTAAAACTAATAATACGCTGTTGAATCTAAGCCTTAGCAATTTTGTTCAATACTCAGACACCAAGACAAAACAAAAAAAACAAACCAAACCAAACAAACATTAACTGAATGGCATTCAATTATTATTATTCTCCTTATGCTACAAAGAACAAAGGTTAGAGTAAAGCATCCCAGCCTCACTAAGCTATGTGCAAAATTGCAGAGGTACACAGCATTTTCTCCAGACTGTTTAATAGAAAAAGCGAATACGTGATATATGAGTGTTTGGGGGAACAATAACAGTTTCCTTATCTTCTCTGTGTCCTTGGGAACTGGCAAAGTCCTGAACCACTGCCTGTGGACAGGACATTCAACGAGTGCTTGAATAGAAAACATGTGTTGGTGTGCCTGTGCATGTCCATACATAACAATCTTGAAGGCCAGAGCTCACCACCAGAATCCTGGCTTCTCCCACCCTGACATGTGCACAAACCTCATCAAGACCCCCACAGACAGAAGTACCTCCCAGCCAGTCTGTGTTCACGTGAAACTCAGCCTTAGCAGCCAAGCTTGCCTCTCCTCTGCCCTCTCAGCTGTCTTGCAGAAGGATGCTAACTCTACAGTTCCCTTCCTGAAGTTTGATAATTGTCTGGTGTGATTATCTCCAATTTCATAGCAACTGCAGTTTTATAACTATTTAAAGGAAGTCCTGAAAACTAGCTGCCTCAAGTGCTTAGGACAGTTGACAACATGTAACACACCTAGAAGTGTTCTCTTGCTTTTCGAAAGAAATGGAGTTGACTGGTGAGCATACTGTCAGTATGAAGCATATTACCCAAGAAAAATAAAGTACTACAAGCAGTAGAAAATTACCTGCTTCACAGATAGGATTTACTGCATAAAAAACTGTATACACAACAAAAACTGAAGATGCTTAAAACCTGAAAATTATTTGGCCACTGCCACTGCTTCTCCCTGTACTCTGTGTTCTCTAAGCAAATCCCAACTCTTAGCACACCAATGTCCTGTCCTACCAAGGGAGTATATCAGTTTTGTGTTTTGAATGTGTCTATGTTTACCCATTAATCCAGCACTGTTAATACAAACAATGTGCATATGGAAACCATACAAGGCAAGCTGAGCCACACAGAGAAATTTTAATGATTTTGGTAGCCGTCCTTTTCTCCCACTGATATTCTGTTATTTTAAATTCTCTTGTGGGTTTCTCTCCCAAATATTCCTGCATTCAGGGATCTCATTTGGTTTGGCTAGATAGCACAATGTCATTTTCAGGAGTTCCTCCTCTTCCTATGAACAAAAGGCTGGATCATGGAGCTCAAAACTCTTGAAACCATCCTATAAATTACAATCCCTCTTGTTCCACTACTGGTAGAACTCCATGTATAATAGATAAAAATAATTCCTGTAACTTCCAGAAACTCCCTTGCCTTCTGTAACTGAATGATATCCACCACAAACTGAACCTGAGACAGATGGAGATTGTGGGGAAAATGTGTCATCAAGTTTCCATTCCCTGCTACTACTTGTATTGCAACAAGTGCCTTTGTTGCTGAATGTCTGGACACCAACATTTTTTTTTTTTTTCTTGAATACAATGATCTGAAAGCATGAACTACTTTCTTGAAAACATCCTTGTAGAGTAAGGGGAAATTATGTATCAATCACTCTTACCTAAGGAGACAGTACTAAAGCAGTCTCTCTGCTCTGGTTTTGTTCACCTGCTTCTCTCTTGCTAGGAATTTTGAAACTTTAAGCTAACTTTAAATATATTACACACAGGGGTGGAGATATCAGATAAATGAAGTTTCATGAAAACAGGCAGCTAGGTAGCAGGCAGAGATTATTAGGGCTTCCAGTGAGAAAAAGGCAGTGGCATAGGCTCATCTCTTATTAAACACTTGAGAATCCACCCTTGAGAGCACCTATGAGTCCATTACAAACATGCTCCATTATTTACACTGCTCCCACAACTAATAGTTAACTAGCTAGTTGTGGCATAATTATTTGTGTATCACACACTCAAAACAGTATTATTTTTTCTATATGTATAGATCTTAAAACTGCAGCATCTGTGATCAGCAAAAATAACTTTTGGATATTAAGACAAAGGTTTCACAGTAAACAGCTGATGAACATTGCCTTTGACAAACAAAAGGAGGCTGGTATCAAGCTACGTATTAGGCTGATTCTTCAAGGCAACTTTGAGCTTAAAAACAACAAGACTACAACTGTGTCAATTAAGTCAATATTCCTGCTTTATTGTGAATCAATGCAGAACTGGCATTAATCAGGTAATCACAGTTACTTGAAGGGATGAGTTTGTAGTTTGCTGTTTTCTGAGCACACCGCAGAAATGCTATGCTACAAGCCTTGCTCTGGGAATTACAGTAATAAAGCCTCATGGGCAGGAGGGCGACTCTTGTTATTCCAAAGTCAGAATAAAATTTAAAGAAGTAACAGGCAACAAAAGCTGTTTAATTTGAAAACAGCAATCATCTTCCTAACATCCTGACACCAGTCTTTGTGGGGAGGTGAAACTTTCCAAAATGATGCCAAGACTGTTAATATGACTGCACCTCCACAAAGGTCACTTTTTATGTGGGCACACACACGAGAGCCCTGTCTTGGATCAGCAACTCGGTGAGCATTCTGTTTTCCTAAGGCTGAGGACATGGGAGCTCTGATTTACCCATTTGGAGATCTCCGTCAAGGATTACTGCAGGGCAGAGAAAGCACAGGGGTAAGTGATATAGCTGAGTATCATCAGCAGACTCATGGCACTCTACCCTATGATTAGAATTGATCTTGCCAAAAGGTACCACCTGTGCATCAAAGCAGATGGGAAACAAGAGATCCTTGAGGAAATGCCACACTTCAAATCCCTCAACTACCACTTGTCTTCAGAGCTATGTAGCTTAATTCTCCATTGTCTTGTCAATACAGACACCCCACACCCTCTTCATATGAGCCATCTCATATTCACATAAACAATAACAAAATGAAAGCCTATGCCAGGGCAAGCTAATGCAAAGACAATATTAATGGAAAATGAATTAAAGGAACAGAAACAGATCCCCAAATGAAAAATTCTTGTAAATACTGAAGATGAAAGTTATCAAATTTTTACATATTAGGTAGCTGAAATATATTAAAATTTGACAAGAAAAGACCAGAGATGAACAGTACGGTCTAATAACGCAGCACTGGAATGAGGTTTCTCCTCATTCTCCTCATGGTTTCTTTCTTACTATTAGTAAGAAAATAATCTCCTGTGCTTGTGTACAACAGAAGCTGTGAGGCTTGTTTTGTTTTTACTTATACAGGCAAAGCTTAGGACTTATCCTGGAGTCAGTGTGTTACACTGTCCTCAAGAGCTTCAGCAGAATCAAAGGAATGAGAGAATGACACAGGTAAACACGAGTCTCTTTTCCACTGACAAAATTAGCACTTTGGCAGATAGTCTATAATTATAATCCTGCTCTCCATAGGATTCTCGAGAATGCACCAATTGGATTCTCTGGCATATTTTTAAATCCAAAATAAAACCAGTAAATTTCAAGAAAGAAAGTTCCTTAGGGGTCCATATTCTATTTGTGGCATCTGAAAATCACTGATTAATCTGTAAAAATAATGTTTATATTTCCTTTCCTTTCTTCTTTATATTACATTCTGCCTTAAGAGAACACTTATTCATCAGTTACTTGAATTGTGGTGAAAATTGCAAGTGTCTCAGCTGATATACAAATTGTTCTGTATTTTTACATATAATACATACTTTAAAAGTGAATTTTAGAGATGTACTATGTGGTGGAAAGATGAAAACTTGTTTCATCTTTGCAAGACAGAGTGACGTGAACAGCTCATAGCATGATTTTCCTGTGCCTAAAACTCCCATTTGGTCAGAAGGTTATTGGATATTGTGGTAAGCGATAATGCAGCTTGAGCTAGCTCTCAGTATCAGTAGCCAAAGCATGTAGCTCTTATCAGAAGACAGATTATGATTTCAAAGCAGAGCCTAATAGGACTGAGAAAAAATCATAAGTTGCCGATCAAAGAAAAGATTCCCACTAAAATTAATGTGAAGTGTAAGGTGTGGTAAGAAGTATCAGTGTGGGTATAAAGTTTGCCCCAGTTACATTAAATCCAAATTGTTTTCTATCTCCACCTTGTAGTTTAAGATAGGGGCTATGATGTTATACATAAATTCTAGTACAGAAGTGGTACACAGGCTGTAACAAAATAGGAAGGGGATGCTGTCTTTGGTGGTGTTTGCCACTCCGCTACTAGCAACAGCAATAGTGGAAAAAATATATCAGAGAATTCTCGTTTGAAATCAATAGCCGTGATAATGGTAATAACTTTCAAGAGGCTAAAACTCAACATGCTGATTTTTCTAAATCAGCTTCATCAGACTGTCTAGAGGTGTACCACGGCTGAATTAGAGCAGGTACACAGACATTTCACTGAGTAATACTTGACGGAAAATGAAGATAACGAGTGAAATTTATAATACTCCTGATTCATGCCAATGTAGTAATGCAATAATGCTGAGCAACAGCATAGTACATAGTGTCAGTAAGTGACACTTGGAAAGAAAACTTGTCAAGGAAAGGAGCAGACTATTGAAAGTACAACCTCTAAAATAAGCCAAATATATTGATATTTCATGTAACTAGGCATATGGCACTGAAAGGTATCTCTAACTCTGTCTTAAATGAAGAGGAATTAATACATGTCTGTCCTGAGCCACTAAAAACCTGGTTAATCTGGATAATTAAGCAACTACATAAAGTAGATTGCTGTCTAGAGCAGGCCCCTTTATAACATAATTGATAGACTCTGTGGATAAAAAGTAACATGGTCATTACAGAAAGTAAGACACATTCCTGGGAGAACCATGCCTTTCTTACCTTTATGAATATCCAATTCTGGAAAACATAATTTTGTTATCATAGAGAGATATCGGGTACTGTTATTGCTGTACAATCTGCAAGGTTTTGCACAATCAGGCATAATTGTGTATGAACAATAGAAACTGTGGAGATCATCAAAATGTACACTATAAAAGCAGCTACACTATTTTTTCCAAAACTTTACATTTAGAAAAATCACAACAAATTTATCTACAATCTATTACTCATCTATATAGTAAATGTTATTTTTTAAATCCCTTTTTGTTATTTGTTAGCTCTTGTCAGAAAAGCCAAAATATTTTATAGCATAGGAAGTTCCTACTCCTTCATCCATTTTTCTAAGTAGTTCTTCAGTTAGACTTAATAGGAAAGCAATCACTGATGAACACTTAATTGTAGAATAAGGTCAGAAAAAAAATGGAGAAGCTTCAAGTGACTCAAAATGGAGTCCTTCATAATCATAGAATCATAGAATGGTTTGGGTTGGAAGGAACCTTAAAGATCGTCTAGTTTCAACTCCCAAGCAATAGAAATGTGAAGCTTCAGTCAGGGCTTCTCATTCCTTCCCTCTTTTACTTAAAGAAAAGTTATATGCTATATTGGAAAATACATTTTTTTCTCATTGTTAAATAAATATTGGCTTTCAATATCAGGCTTCAATCATGTACAATGTTTTGTATACTATGTAAAATAAGACATTTGATGTTATTTGAATAGCAAAGACTAAGCATTTTCATTATCCCACAGCCTTTCTAATACTGTATTTTAGTGACATAGTTATAAAAATAGTCTTAGACGTAAGTTTTCTTTAATGCTGTAAATGTTAGATTGTTTCGTTATTGTTAAGAGTTCGCTCATGTCAGGTTTATGTGAAAACTGACTCCTGCATTGAAGATTTAGAGCTCATTTAAAGCTCTTGAGATAGAATAACATGCAGGTGTCAGTTCTCCAAATTTCACTGAAGATTAACCTAATATGCAATATGGTGACCTAACAGTTCTTCATTTGAAAGAAATCTGAAAAGTAATCTCTGATATAGCTGGAGAGTGAGAATAACCCAGTGGGATTTCCACCTCTTCATTTCCTAATGAGTTTTTTGATAATGAGAGGTGACTTTGCCAGTCACCGTGGGCTCTATTATGGCTAATTTACTCCACTTCACTCTCCTTGTTAATTATTAACACTAGCCTTTTTATCCTCATGAGACCACATTCCAGTTTTTACCTTTTTAGATTTTTTTCTAAATCCATCTTTACAAAGGTGATAGTTTTAAGGAAAAGGTTTCACTTAGGGTAAAGACCAAATTATTTATTTCATTTTGGAAGACTGTAAAATTGATTATATAAGCATGGGGAGCTCCTTTTAATGGCTTTAATGCACTTGCAAGGTGAAAAGGTTGTTAATTAAAGAATAAGCACTGAGGTATGTTCCACCTGGGAATCAGTTCTTGGTAGAATGGTCACTTGCCACTTGCTAACATATCCACCGATTAAAATGTGACTAATTTCCATGGTTGCTTTCTAATGGTTCTGGGAAAAAAAATAGTGTATAATTTTCCAGATGGCTTTTACCTGCCAGAAACTGTCATTTACTATATCTATTACCATTAGGGAATTACTGGAAGTGGTATACAGGTGTGACATTTCATACAGCAGTTCCTTCAGTTAAGGTTTTACAATCTTTCTACTAATTGCTTTGATATGAAAGTTTTCATAAAATGACTTTCCTAAGGCATTTAGCATTATTATGCATTTACTCTTTTAAGGAAAGGAAAATCAGTAGCATACAGCAACCTCTTTGCATGTGAGGACAACCCTTGTTTGTTTCTGCCACTTCTCTCATGTTGGAACCAATGTGCAAAGGAACACAAATGACACAATAACATAGTTAAAACTTGTGCCACCAATCCTTCTTGTAAGACTTCTGTAAAATAATTCTGCAGCTTTCAGGAACTAAGTAATTGTTTTAAGTGCACATAACATCACAACTAGAGATGTGCTTCCTAAATTGAAAATATAAGATGGTAAGAAAGACACCTGAATACAGGTTTCAGATTTTTAATCTGGATTTTAGATGATCAGACACCCACATAAAGCATTGCAGAATCCACCTTGCAGGAGTCTTCAAGAGATTGGCACCAAGACTGAGAATTCCTACACCCTTCTGAACAGTCTTCTAAACTGAACTTAAATTACCACCCACATGGCGATTTAAATATGTTCCTGTAGTTCCAGTTTGTCCAACAAAGGATCCAGATGAAACATTAATTATTATCTTGAAAACAAACTAAGGGAAACAAAACCAGATCCTTTTACTAGGATTACATGGAAAAATAAATCATCAGGAATATGGCATTTCATGTGTTGCCAAAGGTCAGGGTATGGAAACACAATTCATGAAAAGAGATGTCCAAGACTGAATGTTCATTTTCTTTCAGTCTGTCCTAGAGCACGTCCAGCATGGTGCAGTAACAGTGACTTTCAACAACCCTGTTTAAGATTCAGCTTTACCTTAGTGGCACTGTCCGTTTGCCCCTTTCCCTCCATGAATTTTGTCATCTATTGTGTCACAGTGAATTGTACATTTGCTAGTTGCTCCATTTCATGATATGGAGCTGTGGCCAACAGGTACTACACTGAGATGACCTATATATTTCAATAAACACTTGGCAGCTGAGGTTAAGAATAATATAATGATAAATAATACAGGTTGCAATATGTGCAACCTTGGAGAAAAGCTCTTGAATACTATTTTCCATTCTTTCAGTCAAGCAGTTTCCAAATACTGAGCTAAAACTCTTAAAAGCTATTGAACTTCCACAGAAATGAAATTAATTTTCCAGTGAGAGTTCAAAATGATTTCTTGTATTTATAAAAAAAAATTGAATTTTGGAATAACTTGAAGCATTCAATAAAAATAACTAGGATCTCCAAAACAATTTAAAAAACAGTAGGTAATTTTATAATTTTTTTTAAAATAGAATTTGAGTAAACACATAAAACATAGCACCAATATATTTTTTTCTTTATGATGCCTTAAAATGTTGGATGCTTTTAACGTTTTTAAATGAACACCTGTGGTGGTTTAGTAAAGCTGTGGTGGTTCAGTCCCTGCCAGGAGCCGAGCCATGTGGCTGCTGCTGCTGGCCCCCGGACAAAGGGAAAGGCAGGAGTGCCTGAGAAAGCCTTTTTGGGTTGAGATAAGGAGAGTTTAATACGGTGACACACAAGAAACAATTGCAGTAACAACAGCAATGACAATAGTGAGAAAAACAATGTACAAAATAAGTGATACCGTGTGGACAAACAGATGGACCCGAGCGGAGCGGCTGCACATGCGCGAGTCCCACTGAGGAACTGGAACTGGCCCCGAGACATGACGTCAGCATGGTATGGAATAGCCTGGCTGCACCAAATTAACCCTGTCCTGGCTGAACCAGGACAACACCTAATCAATTTTCTTTGGTTTCATTGGTTATTTCCTTAGTTCCATTATTAAAATCACTTTCACACAAAACGTACCTAAAATATCACTGAACTACTACAGAAAAAAATTACAATCTTTCTTCAAAGATGAATAAAAGCAAGATAATATGTCTATCTAAAACTTTTATCTCCAACTCAAATAATGATTCAATAGACCAAGTGAAAATTGGTCTCTGATTTGTTTTATTTTACTCCATTCATGCTAAGCCTACAATACCTTTATAGATACAAGTCTGAAAGTAGTTTACATGAAGGCTTAGAAGGAAATACTAACTACAATTTTATTTCAGCAGTATAGAGTAAATGTGAAATATCAAACACATATTATGCTGCTTGTACATCATTGATTTAAAACTGAATGACTGGTGAATACTGAATGGTTAAGGAATTAGTAGAACAGTGGAGCAAGGATAGAGAGAAACTGCTCAGCTTCAATGTAACGGAGCACCAGGATACATATAATAAACAATGCCACTGTTACTTTTATTTTGAGAATTATATTACTTAGAAACACATTTCTAAGGTGTGGGCACATTGAAAAATCTTATGGGTACAATAAGTAAACATCTTAAGATCTTACTGTCACTTCTGAGGGCATTATTCAGCAGCTGGAAAAGTGGGAAGCTGTCCCAGGAGTCCTGCGGCTGTGCCTCAAGTGCTGAATCCATATCAACAGAATACAGAGATAAAAACTTCTCTGCATGCTCAGCCAATAATTCTGGCCACCAAGCGAATGCCTGCAAACATGACAAAATAGAATGATTAAACAGAAGTCATAAAGCAAGGAGATGTATTTTATCTATGGCAAAAAACATTTGGATATGTCGCTTCATGTCCTATCTCATTTGGGGAGGATGAACAGGCCAAGTGAAATGTGTGAGAATATTTTATAAAACCTTGCATCAAAAATGTAAGAAATCAAAGAGATTATGCTGGGAAAGATTACATAATCAGAACAAAAATGTAATATAAAAAAGCAAAAAAAAGGAGTATAAAAGCCCGTAACTCTTTTTGCCAGAGATCAAAGAAAAGAATGACGGCCTCATTGAAAAAACTGCTACGCATACTTTTTCTGATTTCATTCAATTCTAAGGCCATAAGTAATCAGATTATTTTTAAAATAAATTCTTCTGAATATATTTTGCACTCATTTGTTGATCAGAAGGGATGGTTTTAGTATTAAATTTTATTCCTTGAATCTAAGGGTTTTTTTAATAGAGTGCTTTTATTAAGATTTTTGCCTTAAAGATGTCAGCTTCTCCTAAGGAAGGCATCCAGTTTTTCTTCCACAAATGCTATAAATACATCTTTAGAAATTCACTAATGTCCATATTAATTTTCAGTAACTTAATAACACGTTAGAATATACAGTTTTCTTTGATAAAAATTGAGATTCTTAGGTAATCCTCACTTTAAAGAAGAGAAGAAATCTTTGAAAAATAGTGTCAGCAAGCAAAGCCATCTCCACATTATAGACTGCTTCATGTATAACACTTGTACCTTTTTGCTGTCACTTAAATCTAGGCTTTGAAAGGAGCGAGAGGGAGCTGCATGATCTTAGAACTAAACGTGAAGGGGAAGTGAGTTTATGAAATAGGATGAGTATCACATATGGCTGAGAGCATTTTGCTCAGACTTCAAGAAAATATATGGCAGTGACAAATATCTACATATACAAGATAAGAAACTGTTTTTGCTTTCAAACTTACGTCCCTTATTTTGAATATCTCATTTTGATTGTTTTTGAGTTACCAGCAAGGGACATATGTAGCTTGATCTATACAAGTGCTGAGTTCCCATAATTTCAAATAAAGCCATAGAAATCCTCACTCGCTTTTCTGAAATGCAGGTCCTAGGCAATGTACTCAGGCCTGAAAGGCATCAAATAAATGACAGCTTCTGAAAAGTGGTCTACAAATATGTTTTTGCATCCTGGACTTTCTGATGATTGCCTCTAATTCTTTTTGACATGGGGCAATGGAGAAAAGATGAATTGGCAAGAAGTTTTAAAGAAATGCTGAGCACCCTTTGCTATTCCTGAAAAGTACTTTGGTGTTGCAGTGTTAGGATTGAAGGATGCTGATTTGCACCACAGTAAGAAGGACAGATGAGGTTTCAAAAATTTTGGCAAGAGTTTGAAATGGAGTTTTTTCCTCAAATTGTAAGAAGTTTCTTATTAATAAATCCTTTTAAAATGGAAGCTTATTAGAGGAACAGACTCCTTACTCTATAAAATAACTAAATACAAAGAAATAAAGAAGAAAAGACATGTATACAGGCATTGGTAGGTGTCTCTTTTAGGCAAGCAAAACTCTTCAGAAAATATTGCCAAAAACTCAAAACAAAGGAAAACTATCCCATTTTGTTTCCACCTTCTTCCCCTCTGCAAATGACAATTTGAACCCACACAAATTCTTCTGACCCTCTCAAGAACTACCTATCAGTGCTTAGGCAGCCAGGAAGAAGAATAGAAAAATACTGCAGCTAAGATAGTTGGTCAGTCAATATGGATAACATGAAAACAGGCTAAAACAGGCTAAAGGCAATTAGCAATTGGTGACACATCCTAAGAGTACAAAAACATTCACCATATTAAAGGAAGAATGAAGGTCATAGGTTATAGAAAGACACACAAATGTGGCAATACAACACAAGAAATCATCAGAAGAATTTATGCTACACATTTAATGCACAGTTCCATGCTATAAACGATAAAAAAGAATGCTTAGTTCATCAGGAATCACATACCTCTCTTCCCTTTGGGAATCCAGAAATTTGAGTGTTATGAATGAAGAAAAAAAAAATCTAGTATTAAAAAATGTGATACACTATTTTAGAGATTTATGATCCTTTTTGTCAACTTCCCATTGAACACTGAACATTTACTTAACATTATGATGTGAAGTCACCATAGTTAACCTTCAGTATTGAGCGGGGAATGTATAATTTTGTGATCTTCTTCTCAGATATGTATTAATATTGAAATTTTGCATGCTTTATAAATTTCAGTAAAATTGAACATTTGTACATGAATGAAGGAATGAGAAAATAACCTTAGAATTATCTTTATTCTTTTCAAACTGTCTTAGATTAGATTGAAAAATTTTGTTGATTTTATTTTTCTGAAGGCACATGAAATGTATCTACCCTTCTGAAAAATACCATATCTCTGACTGCAAATAAGTAGTATGGACAGTAATCTTTGAATAGAGATGTTTAATCACCTATGTATAATTTTATCTGTTTCTTCTGTATTGTCTGTGTTTTCCACAGAAGTCTAATATTCTTACAGTAATGCTTGTCCTCAAAAGACAAAGAAAACAATATATACATTTGATTAAGTAATCATTACAGAGTAACACAGTGGCAACAGTAGTGTAGAACAGAACCTCCAGGGAATTAATTTCAAATCATCAAAACAGCTGTTTCTTCAGTATAAGATAAAACATCTATAACAAGTTCACACATGACAGATGTAAGCTTAAAACTAGATTCCATAGTGTGATATAAAACCAGATGTTTTGAATGATCATATTTATAACATTATATACTAAACCATGTTTATCTCTTTGCATATTTTCCACAAAAATATTTAATGAACTTTTGGAGAAAATTTTTAAAACCATTTCCTGATCCTTAGAAAACTATATTTATTAATGAAATGTAAAAATATATACAACTGTGTGTCAAGTTTATTTTTGTAAGTCCTTGATATAAAAGGTCTTATAATTATAAATATTCTACATATTATGGTTTCTGTATCATGAAGCAAAAGATTTGTGAGTAAGAAACATGCAAATTGTTCTATTTCTTCTACCTTATAATGCCACTTTAAAAAGCACTAGTTTAAAAGCAGTATTTTTCCATCAACAGAAGAGTAATGTGAATGTGATTATTATACCCATCATTATTTTTACATTAAGATCTATATAGCTTGATGAAAACTAGCATTCAATTATATTTTATTTCTATTTTGAATGAGAGGTGAAAAGTTGGAAGGAACAACTGTATAAGGCTATGAATGTTTTCCATACCACTTCATCACCTCCAGCACAAAGATGCTTTCTGTATTTCATGCTCTTTAATTTTCCTTTCTAAACCTACAGTTCATTCAAGCGAATTCAAGTAGAGTTTTATTTCACTTCACTTTTCATAAGCTTCACATCTCTTATTCCTCTGTAAATGTGAACTGCCTTAAACATATGTCAGAAAGTAAAGCTTAAATGTTTCTTGACAGAATTGCTTCACATCAGGGGAGGAAAAAATCTAGGAACAAACTATTCTCTACAGCAAATGCAGTTATGGCCTCACCTCTGAATGATGTTCTTCATTTTGCTGCAATACTTCGATACAGAGTTCTGCAAGGTGAAGAACCTCTTCCAGTTTTCTAGCAGGTGTTGCTTGGTTCATGGTCTCTGTATGAATAAAAAATGCAAACCAAAATTGCTTTAGTTAAAAGTATCTTTCAACAGTAGAGAAAATGGTATCAGAAAGGAATGGGAATGGTGCAAAGTTACAATTTTCCAAAGTATAAGTAATTTCCTTGTGTTAAGGACAATCATTTAATACAAGTAAATGCAGATGAATGTTCAGATTATTAGAAAGCGAAAGCATTTGATTCACAAAAGAATTACCAAACATTATACACATTATCTGACTTAATATGCGAGAACTAACAGGTGGGTCAATGTATTAGATGCTCAACTTCTGCAATAAGCAAGCTCTGTAATTCTCTTCAAGGTCAGATATACAAAGACAGCAGAGAGTAGAGACTTTTTTTGTTATAGTACCATCAGTACAATGACGTTCTCACTAGATGACTCATTACTGTCATCAGCAAGATTCATGCACTTTGCGTCAGCCAAACATTCCAAATGTTTCATCTAAATGAGACACTACATTTTAGGTGTATTTAAAAATATAAAAGTACAAACCACAATCATTATCCAAGTAACTGATTTCTAATATTTAATTGTTCAAATAACTAATTTTCTACCTGCTGTTCAGCAATGAGTGAATCTGCATTCTTTCCAGTATCATAAGGAAAAGTAGGACTATAAAATAAAGATGTTATAGAAGAATTGACACAAGCCTACTAAAAACTTCACATAAAAGAAAACTAGGACAAATGCAGATGTTACAAATGACATGAGAATCATTCATTCTACAGAGCAGACTTCAGAAATAAAGAAACAACAAATGTAAAACAAATGTAGCTACAATTCTTATAGGGCAATTAAACCCTAGTTGGCAATTAAAAAAAAAAAATCACAGGACTAGATCCCAGGAAGAGTCATGGGAGATTAGGGAAGAGACCAACTGAAATTTTTTACAATTGTGATTTAATCAGTGAAATAATTTTGTCCATCTACATAACTTGTGTCATTAGGAATAATTTCAGTATTAGCTATCTGAGCTTGTTTACTTAACAAAGCTCTTATCCCTAAGTGTAAACCATGGGATGGAAATGATGTTGTACAATATAATAACATGTGAAGTGTGGTCATATCAACCAGGTTTGCAGAGGATTTATGAAGCTGATTAACACAAAGTGGGTGAGGGTCTCAGGTATCCTATTTTCTCATATTCTGTGCATGTTCATGGATCACATGAATAGCAAACCACAGGAATACATATCTTCATATGCAGAAAATTCTTCTGACCCTTCTTTCCCACTTTATGCATTCATCACGACATAGAACATTAGCAGATTAATAAAAAACTTACATAATCTCCTTGGTGTCAGTAAGAATATCAAACTGCACACACTAAATATTTTTAACACTTAACATTTCTGGCAAGTCAAAACAACTTTTCAGACATGACAAAGGCAGGTGACCTTGTCCAGTTCTTCAGCACTAACACACTGATGCATAGTACCTTGATGAAATAGATAGCTTTAACGCAATTTTTGAAGAAACGTTAGATTAGAATCTCCAGCAAACATCTACTTTAAGGTAACTGCAAAACCACATTGTTTTCATGCAAAAAATAAAGCAGGAAAATTAGTTACTGAAGCAACAAAAAAAATATTTTCAAATCTTGTTAAAGTAGACCACGACATGTTGAAATAAGAAGACATGTTGAAATAATATGATTTCTAAAATACAATATAACTCAAGAAGGAGTTATTGTATGAAGATGGACTAAGTACAGAACACACACCAGGACACAAGATTACATTCATCATGTCAAGATCATGGTTATTAATACGGTACGAAATTTGAAAATTTGATACTGTAGAACAATTACATGGACATAACCACAACTCTATTAATGCATTATTTCAAGTGAGATTAGAAAGGATTGGTCCAGCCTCTATTACTTAGGTTATACTATAAAGTTTACTATTGAATTCAGACTTAAACTGTGGTTTTCATTCTTATCCTGGACTGAAACTGCTGTTTGGAATGACCACTAGAGGAATGGTCCTCACCCTCCTGAGCACAGCGAGTACTATTCATACAGCTGACACATCACTATCAGTATCACTGATGTTAAAGAGTCTTTGTAAGAAACGAGTGATAACTACCACAGAGTGTGACCGGCACATCTGATTTCAGCATCATCAGCTTATTTTATTACAAATTCAGCCTGATCTACATAGAACTTACCACTAACCAAGTAAACAAAATAATTGTATTCATAATTGCATTAATTTCTAATGAAACTCAATAAACTGTAAACTATTGAAAACCTATACAACAGAAGGGCTCCTCTAAATTGGTAAGAAAGTAATTCTAATAATTATATGGAATCTGATGTTGCATTTTTGCACTGGAGTAAATTCACTTTTTCCATACCTGAAATAAGCTCAAGATAGCCTAAAAACGTCTGCTGAACAGACATCATTATCAGTAGGGAGAGCAGAAGAGAGACCATAGGTTTACTAGCTAACTGTGAGATTATCCTGAATCACTACTGTGACAAGATCACCATGAAGAGAAACATGGTCTCAGGGAAGTATTAATTCCATTGAGCAAGGCACTGAAGTAATGCAGGGTTTTTTGTCTGTCTGGGGTTTGTTGGAGAGGGTTGAAAGGGACCTTTAAAGGTAATCTAGTACAGTTCTGGTCATCTGTGTTGAAGTGATGAACTTTGATCATAAATGGCATTGAAAGGATAAGATTCTGAATTTCAATCAGAAATAGCATTGGAGAGTCCGGCTTTTCTTGTGCGTTTGTTTCAAAGGCATAAAAAGCCTAATCAAATGAAGGATGAAAGAGGGGATCAGAAGTGTTCCACACAGGCAATGTGCGAATACAGTGTTCCCACAGTGGGAACATTTGGGAAAGAGAAGTCCTAGTTATGATCAGGGATGATACTGGCATAAAAATAAATGTGTCATGATAAATTATTTAAGCCCGAAATTGCAGAATTCAGTAATTATGGGACTAATGTTCAGGAATAATTTTTTTCGTTAGGATTAGTGTTTTTAGGAGGAGAAAGAGGATGAAAATGGTAAACTTCCTTTTGAGGTGCATATGGCAAGTTTCTGAATGTTTCACGGCAGGAATGACTAAAAATGTGGGACAGATTAGGCTGAATGACTTCCACTTTCAAGTTTGCACAAAATTCCCCATGCTATTTACTATTTTACTCTGAAACTATTTGCTACTTGCTAAAATCATACAATTTACTTTTGATGCTTCATACTGCTTTTGAGAATATTTAAAAAATCATTCTTTTCCTGTAACATTTATTCTTAAGTGAAGGTGGCAGAGACAGGCACTCACTTTGCATCCTTGGACCAATCTCACTAATTTTCTTGTCATTTACTTATTCACAGGATAAATCAATACATGCAATTTCATTTGTATGGTGTATGCTTCCCTACGTTTTGCTTAGGTTTCATCTAAAGCTTCCTTTTCCATCTGTAAGTTACCACTTGATAAAGTATTTTTTTCCCTGTAACTAAGGACCTTTCACTTTCCAAAATCTAGTGAGTATGTTATGGATAACCACCATTTACATGGGTGTATAAACACGGGGCTACGAAGTAATTTGGGAGAAAAAGAACTAAATATTAACTCTTTTTTTGATAACCAAACAAGTAGTATATTTCAGATACGAGTACCAATAAACCGTCATCTGGAAGTTCTAGAACCTCCAAAACATCTGAGCAAAACACTGTGCTTGTCTTATAAGCATAAAAAAATCACAGGAATGAAAATCAGTGCTGTCAGTTTTCATTATATTCATGATGTCTTTCTCTCTACAATTACTAAGGGTTGTTAAAATGTGTTTACACTGCTCAAACTAACAAGTTGCAGCAGGAGCCAAGTCAGTAAATATGCTGCTTGACATCTTTTAGAAAACAAACAGAAAAAGCCATCAATCATCTGTTTTCAGCTTCACATTCTGCTGAAATGAAAAAGTAAGCCAGGCTTCGCAAATAATGGATGCTTTCTCAAGTATGCATTATCAAAGAGTCATACAGGTACCAAGAAAATATTGCTAAATGAGCTAAGCTAATTGACTAAAATGCTACTGAAATGAAAAGGTGACTGCTTCATGGACTGATGGAGCCTAGGGCTGCAAGGGAGTCAGATCATCCACTCTGATCTCCTGTGTCACACAGGTTAGAGAACTTCTCCCTGTTCCTCCTTTCTTGAGATCATCAGGATGTCTAAAACCTAACAACAGAATGTCTAAAACCTGACTTAAGCTTGCTGTCCAGAAGAGAGCCTATACTTGAAGACATATGTACAATTAACCTGTTTGTTTTTCTCTCCAGCATGTAAGCTGCTAAACATGCATGTTCAATTTCTCATTGGCATTTGCTGAGCACAGGAATCTGCTGATTAAAGAGGTGATTCTCCTCCCCAGGCATGGGTACAGTGCAGCTAGGAGATACCTGTGTCTGGCCTGCCAGTCTCCCCACTGTGGCACTGCATATATCACTTACTGGTTTTCCCTGTCCAGTATTTCATCTTTCCTCCTTTTCTTCAGCCAAGCACATCCAGACCAAGACACTCAGGAGAGCTAACCTGTCTCCAGGCCAGAGGGTCTCCAGCAGACCAGTGGTGGTGATATTGGAAAAAAGGCAAGTATGCTGAGTGACCAAGAGTCCACAGCCCTGGTGAGCTTACGGGTACCTTCACACCCAGACTTCAGTGGTAATGTCACTACTTAGGATTTGGTCCAGCTCATTTATCGCCAAAATGCAACAGAACATCCAGTTTACATTTTGATCCTTCATGTAAGAAAAATGGAATTTGTTTGAATTTTCATTGGCACTGCTGCTCTGGTTGCTGGCAGCGCTCAGCTGTTGTGCTATTTTAACATTGACGCTACCGCCATTAAAGCCTGGAGAAAAGCACAAGATATCAACTAATGGAGGTGTCTGACTATCAGCTAATTTGTTTCTATGCCTGTGCCAGAATTGGACCCAGAGGAGGGCAGATAACATGATGACTGTTGGCTGTCATATTCCTTCCAGAACACACAGCAGTGCACAGCCTGAGAAAGTTTTGAGGTTTCTGAAGGAATATTGCCTGTTTGGACATTGTGCAAAGGGACGTAAATTTTATGTATTTCTTTCCAAATCCACCTGTACTGTAAGGAGCCTAAATGAACTACCCTTTATCCTATAGCAGCTGTATTGCCAAGAAATCAGACTGATTCATTCCAAATGGGAGCTCAGGAGTGAACTCATATTGATGCACAGGGGATGACATGGAAGGCCTGCAGTAAAGCAGGCCATAATATAATTTGGTAATACAGATAAATCACAATTTGAGCTGTATGGAGCCAACTCTGCTCCACTAGGGTTCATGAATTTGGACTTTTTGACATGTGAAACCAGCAAGATTGCTCCTAGACTTGTATCAAAAGCAGTAAAAAAATAAAAAAACCCTGGAGCTAATATATGTTACTAGACCTGGACTGACTCTGCAGAGTTAATCCACAACTGGGATAATCCACCCACAGATAATTTCAATTTGAGTGGTGGATTTTCTTGCAAAGTCTCCTAGAATTAATTCTGCATGAAAAAGTTCTATTCTATTTGCTATGAGTGGACATCTGGGAGTACATTCTATATTCTTCTGATTAAAAAAAAATAAATTCTAGCCTTATATAAATAATGAAATTTAGCTTTAATTATGAAGTTATAACCAGCCTTTCCACAATTGCTTTCTAAGAATTCAATAGGATTTTAAATTCTAGGGGAAAAAAAAAATTAATTACCATTATCACCTACGTAGAAAGTTAGGAGTTCACATCTTCTAGTCTATAATCTATCACTTCATAAAGTGGGTCACAACTATAATGTTTGAAGTTTTGGTTTTGGCTTTTTTTTTTTTTCATAAAAGAGAATCTTGGCTCATGGGAAAAAAATGAACAAAAAGGTAAAAGTAGAAAACAAAAGGCAGAGATAAAAAGAAACCTCAATTTTTAATTGCTGATCAAAGGCACTTAATTTATGATACATTGTATTCTCGTTTTGGTAATACAGATACAAGCAGCTGGTATTTTCTTCCTTTCCCTTGCTTCTAATTTCTCTTCAAAAGGGGAAAGAACAAATGCTCTCATCACTTTCTGCTCCTATGGAATAAAAGTCAGAGGTAACAATCATGGCAAACTGAAGGACTCCACAAATTAAGAGACCTGAATAACTGACATACTAGATGGAGAGAAAACTGACATTTTAAAGTGCAGACTTAGTAATACTTTAAAAGTCTAAATTTTAAGGAATTACTGAAAGATCACAACAACAAATCTAATGCCAGCAGTTAAGGAGGAGGGAAAAGTGATATTGGCAATTATTGACTTAAAAACAAATTTTGAAGAAATGACTAACTGAGGGCATAAAATGAACAGAAAACAGAATAAAATGTAGCACAGATTTGCAAAGGTAGGTCACGTTAGAATTGTAGAGTAGCTTTTCTTAATAGGATATTTTCTTATAAAAGAAATCTAGTAGAGCTCATCTATTCTGACTTTACTAAAGCTTTTGATACTGTGCCTCATGGGAAAACTACCAGTTAAGCTGAAGAAAATGTGGATTAAAAAAGAAACTATGTGTTGGATGAAGAAGCTGCCTCAGGAGAAAGGCAATAGGTATTGCTGAGAAAGAGCAAAGAAAGGTTTCTTGAGGAATTCCTCGAAGACAAATCTTAGGGCTGAACTTCCTTAATTTATTCTGAATTTATTGGTGAAAATATGTTAGGAGTGAACTGATAACAACATTGTAAAACACTGGAAATAGAAAGTAGGGTTAAAATGCAGTAACAAGAAAGATAATTCCAAAGAATGCGAAAAAGAAACAGAATTGAATGCTTTAAGAAGGAGGGCAATACATTTTGACACATGAACAGCAGTAAACATTTGCTATAATCCAGGAACTTGTCAGCTGGAAATGATCAAAACTCTGAAGACAGGGTTCAATTAACTTTTCACAGAATGGCTGTCTGCTACAAGCATGATATAGGCATCAAAAGACAAGTGTTCCTTGAATATATTACATTAAGCATATTACTGCTATATTAGTAGTAGTACCACTACTGTGCAAGGCATCTCGCAGGGATGACTTTGCAGAGTTCTTATCACCAATGTTCAAGAAGGCTGAATTCAAACTTTAATAGAGAAAGGCTCCTAAGATTAAGAACAGGAGGATAAAACGCTGAGACAAAGTGATGAAAGCCTAGGCTGCATGAGCATAAAACACTTGTCTAAAAATGCAGGGAGGAATTAGGGATATAGGACAAGGTTAGTGTGCTGAAAACTAGGAACTGTTTCCTACATTTACAGAGCAAACAGGACTTGAAATGGCCTTTATATGGGTGAAGCAGGGGGTGGAAAATAGGAAGAGCAGTGACAAAGACTGACAGCCCAACTGCTAGGAAAGGATGTGGGTATGTTTATGAAAGAGTATCAAGATGTGTACCTAAGAATCCAGGGGTTCTTTTCCAGACCTCTTCTCCAAAATTGAAATAAGGAGTATTTGCCCATATCCTCTTCTGTTTAGTTGCACAACAGAGACCAAGAAGGTGCTGTGCTGCTGTGCAACTCATTCGTTATTTTGTTTATTCAGTGAAATGAACATGCATGGAGAGCTTTAATCAAGCCCTCTCCAGGTACAATGACTCTCTCCACTTGCCTTCTCAATTTCAATAATGTTTGTAGTGTTCTTCTTTTTAAGTTAGATAGATCCTTCTGAGCGTTGAGGGCATTTACATACTATCCTTCCTTTAGAAACTTGTATGTAATAAGTATGTTAACCATCGACGTCCTGTAAAAAACTGTCCTTTCAGCAAACTGTTGAATTGCTCCTGACCTTCTATTGCATGGAGTTAACAGTTATTCAGCCTTTGGCAGTCTCTCTGATAGAAATAAATATTGGGATGACAACTGTCATTTGTCTTTGAGCAATTGCACACCACACAGTAACTATTTGCTCTGATTTTAATCAAATTTATTCTCACTCTTTTTATTAAAACTCATTGGTAGAAGAAGCCCAGTATATTGAGTTACTACAGGCTTTTAAAAATAATGAGTTAAAAGACAACTACCTAGTAATTCAAATCTTAACAATCTATTGCCTCAGAAATGAATATCTACGGACAGTGACAGATACTGCCCTGTTCGCTTCACAGCCATTTACCACTTTAATCCCTAACCCAGTTCCCTTATTTCTTTGCAGCAAGGTAAGGCCCTTGTTGCTGAAAAATGTATTTACATGTAAGTTTCTATCACTTCTCTTAGGCAATGACAGCAGCACTAGCAGAGTCCATTGCTCCCCAGCCATTCAGATTTCAAATAAATTTAAATGGGGAAAACCATTCATTTCTGAGAAGTACTAAATAAAGTATTTCATTACTCTCTGTTTCTGTTAATGAATGCGTATAAGTAAAAAATATGAATTCTGCAAAAGGAAGGCCATCTTTTTTGAAGGAGAGAAAGCAGGTGAGGAGGTGTGCAAATTTCTATAAGCTGTTAATTGGAAGCCATACAAAATGCATCTGAAGAATGCTATTTGTCTCTGGCCTCAGCACCTAGTGGGTTCAGTTATGTCCAACATTATCTATAAGAAGAGTTAACTCAAGTTGAGCACTGAGTAAGACAGAAAAATATGCCATACGCAAAATGATCTAAAAGGTACTTTCAGGTAGCAAAGTCTCAAAGGCAGAATGTGCTGAAATGAAAATGGTTTATACTTGGAAAGAGATTTTCACATATTAATGCTGTGAACATCTCCTTGACAAATTATAAACCCTTGCTGCAAACAACAAGGGCATTACATGAGAGTTCTTAGATACAGTTCAAAATTATAATAGTAGGTTTGCTGCTGTTCTCTTCATAATGGCAACTATACTAACTGAACAGATTAGCTCCTCCAAGGAGAATTTCAGCTGTCGTAAGGAATGACGTGCTGAACCCTGGATAACTCTCATGGCAAATGTATTTTTTATTAAAAAAATCTGTTCTATATTCATAATAGTACAATGACATGGGAGTGCTAAATAAAATGTCATCCCGACAGCAAACAAATCCTGTTGATGCAAGTGCTGCTTATACCGCTGTGTCTGCCATTAAGAAAGTAACCACCGTCTTCTGGGAAAGCATTCAGAGTCATGTTCAATTGAGACTGTGAATATGAGAGCACTTGGGGAATAGACCCGGGAACCTGGCAACCACGCTGCTGAAAAAGGGTTCTTGCAACAAAAAGATTTTGCATGTTCACCTCTGTATTACCTAACAAGGACACTCCTGCAATTCAAGATTCTCTATTCAGTACCTAGTGCACAAGTTAAAGGGTAAATAATAGTTATCAAGAAATAGGTTTTCCTTGTTTTCCATGACAATGCAATACATGATAAAGGGCTAAGCATATTGTACATCAAGTTCATGATGAAATCTGTAGGAGCTTAGTTAGCGACACCAACAGAAGCAGGATTTGGCCCAGTTAGCCAGGCTAAAATATAATTCTATTTGGATTCCTCTCAGCTGCTTCATCTTTTGCATTAGAGAAATGGATTCAATGGGACACACAATTCTGGTGGAATGGTCTATCTACTGCTGTAAATAAAATTAATTTTTCTGTGTTGTCTGATTAATTTTCAGTTGTATTTCTATCAGAAGTAGAATTTAACTAAGAAATTAAATTATAAACACAGCCTATAAACCTCTAGCTTCACCTAACTCACACAGTGAATTTCCACTTACTAACTGTATGTGATAGGCTCTCCTCTCATCCATTTCCTAATACAGTTATTTGCCAGGTCACTTAAGGGACAGCTTTGCTATCCTACCTTAAGAATATGGCAGTAGTTTTTCTCAAAGCATGCATAAGCCTAATGAAAAATGACTGAAATCAGGTACAGTCTTTCTTTTTTTTTTTTTTCCGGTGCTTATAACTGTATGTCATCTGTGCTTAACGGTCTATATTTCTGACACAATGAGCCTGAGAAAAAAATAAGAACAGCAAGTGTGTGGCACAAGGAAGATTTGTACTTGAGGCGATACACATTATATAAAAGTGCATAGCTGAGGTTTTAGAGTGCAAAGGTCAAAGGACACAAACTCTAAAATTATTCTTCTCATTTCAAAAATTCATTTCAACATTTTTCTGAATTTCCAATTTGAAGAGATAATTTTCTTCAATACCTACAAGTATAAAAATACTAAATGGAATATTTGTGCTACCTAGTTTTCGATATCTTACCTACTAGGGAAATTATCTTAGAGTGCATTTGTATTTGATGGCATGAGACAGGTCTTTTAACAGAGAAATTGTTGAAAGGGCCTTCAAGCACTCTGGATCACCTGCTTAATGAACCTCTCCCTGTTGATCAGAGGCAGTCAGGAGATTACCTGATCAACGTGAGCTTGTATCAGCTCATCCTAAAGGCTGTGGCATGAATACCTGTACCACCAGCGCATCATCTGCTCTCTTTTTTAACAATTCCAAACAGACCTCCCCTATTTCCAGGGCATTTAAAATTTTCAAATGAAAACTAGTGGAAGTTTCACGAACCAATGGAATTTTTTGAATCTTCAGTTATGAACATAGACTTTAAAAAAAGTAGTTTTTACAAATTGTTAGTAGTTTTTGCTTGTCTACTGGCTGAAGAAGCTGTTCCTCCCAAAATGGACAGTCTTTCTGCCTTCAGGCCCCTCACTGGCAAGGACCTCCACTTTGATCTACCTCCATGCAACCTTTATCATCATCACCCCAGTCTGTCTTTCTGGATGGAAAATAATTTCATCCTTAGAAAACTACCAACTCAATGCCCCTTCCCATAACCATGGTTGATCTTATTTGTAGAAACCCCACAAAGCATTATGATCAGGTTTCTATTGGATCTGTGAGTACATCTTTAAAACAGGTAAGACAAAGTAAGACAAAGTAGTTTCGCACATCTATTTCATGGTGTATATATGCACAATCCCTCATAGTTCCATGCAGCCAATACTACTCAGTCACAAATACTACTTCATCTATGCTCTTTTTATGATCACTCCATCAAATATTGGGATATAAGCATCAAAAAACCTCTCTCTACACTATTGGAGAATATACACCATATTAGAAACACAAAGAACTACCACCCTCCCAACCTTCAGCTGTAACAAGAAAAATAAACATATCACTAAACAAAGGCGTATCAGAGAAATTTAAAACCAGCTTTAAAAAATCAGTTCTCCTATCAAGACCTTCATCAATAATTCCAGCAGTCCCATTAAGAAATGGTATCTTTTTTGCGGCTGACTATGAAATTACATTTCTCTAAACATACAAACTGATTTTGAATTTAACAGCCAAGCTTTTCTGCGTCACTTAGTTACACCTCTTTTACAGAAACCACAATTGCATATATTCTAAAATATAAA